>VXBW01004968.1:306779-334106 GCA_013400375.1 Thinocorus orbignyianus
AAAAAGTAACTGTTCTGTTTAATTCTGAAAATAAAATAAATTTTTTTTTTTAAAAAAAAAAGGAAAAAAGCAGATTGGACTTTAATAAACTACTTTTTCTGTTTGATTGTTTTACTATTTCCTACTTTCTGCCTGCTTCTGACATAATTTCCTTCTTCATTGTGTTATAACTAAGGTGGGATCCTGCAAATCATTAATACCTGGAGTGGGATTGACTTTTGCACATGCTTATATTGAGGATCTGGCCAGGCTGAAATGGTCAAAAGGCAAATTGTTGCTTGAGCCTTTGGTTGCACCTATTCATTCCTCTCTTTTGTGGTAAATCACGTATATAGTGTTATGTAAAAACCTTTAATTAATAATAGATACATAGGCAGACAGTACATGCTGTTAAGCACTGCTGCCTTCAGCATACAGCACTGACAGCAGATGACAGAGAAGATAACTTGCCCTCTGACACCTTATATCCTCATTCTCAGTCCATTATCCTAAATGCTGGAAAAGCCTGGACTGCAACCTCTTTGCCACCTGGCTGTCTTTCAATGTTTTCTCCTACAACACTTATCTCCATTCTATTTATGGACTGAAGGGCATATATGGAGCTGGCTCATCATCCCACGAACCTTTCTTGCATCTGTGTCAGCATGTGGAAATAGCAGTGTCTGACCACAGACTCCACAGGCGCATACACAGCAACAGTAATACTAGCAATATTTTAAGTACATATTTGCAAATAAAACTGAAATCCAGAGAGATCCTTTCAATCTAGAGCCCCTGTTGTTACCAAATGCAGAAAAATACCCGCACCAGAGAACAGTCAGCCCCACCAGCCCAAAGAGTAAAGGCAAAAAAATGTCAGAATACAGAGATAGTTTGAGTCAAGCTGAACACAGTGGAGTTATTTCTACTCTTATTCACTAGTAGCATGTTATCAGTAAACTCACAAATAAAAGTATATCACACTGTCATCAGCCTTTTCCTAACTTACTTTGAAAATATTCATCATCTGAATCTGTTTCTTTCTCAAGCTCAGCTCTGGAAGTGAATCAAAAAGATTACACAGAGTTCTCCCAGCTCAGGCTTTATCACAGCAGACTGACAGCAATGCTCCCTCTTCTTCCTGTGCCTTGCTCTTAAATGTTTTCGTAAGTGAATTTATAGTTATTAGTTCCCATTAACACTGCCAATTTAGGGAAACACATTGCTCCTGTTGAGATGCAGGTTGTCCACATGTTCCTTTCTGGGACTAGTGCAACAGATTTACATAAGCACTGTGTCAGTGAAAGGAAGACTACCAGCATTCCTCTTTTCTTGGCCAAGAAATTTCTCCAAGATTTCCTCAGTGTGTAAATTGCAAAAAATGGCTGTAAAGCAGTTGTTACATTGGTCAAATACCGTCTTCTCACAATAGATATTCTATCTCTGGATATTCTATGCCTCCATTTTAGACCAGCCTAATCCCACAATGTACAAATCTCAGCAGCCTTCCAAGTGTCAAATGTCAACAGGCGCTCTCTTGATTTGCCTACTTGCTTGCATTAAATTGTTCAGCACTGACCCATGTAATCATCTACGCAAAACATTTCTTCACCTGTACAACGTAACGCAACGTGTTGAGGTTAAATAATAACTGCTGGCAAATTACTAGTATTATGCTGCTTACATACATTCTCTGTCTTCTCCTCAGAAAAACAATTTTTAACCAATTTTACTCCATAGTGATTTTCACTACCCTCAATGACTGTGTTGTCACTGTTGTGCCATGTAAACTACCCAATATCACTATATAATATTATCTTCTGACAGAACCGTCACATTTTTTCTCAGTTAAAAAGTAAGTCGATAATTAAAGACTGCACTTTTCCTTTAGCTCATAGTGAGCTTTTTCTGTATATTTTAAGAAAACCAAAATTAATGTGGTATAAATTAAATCTCAAAAACTCAGAAACTGAAAAAAAGTTATAGCTTGCAGCACTGATTTTTTAATTAAAGTTTTCTGTCATTATTAGAGAAGCAGGTCATTAAGTGCAACAAGGAGAAAGACATTCCATATTCTCAAATGAATATTCTGAACGAGGATTTAAGAAAATTAATTGCAGGGCTATGCATCCTTTTGGGAAAACACAGGCACTTTCAAAGAAGTAAAATTAGCAAATAGTCCTGATTTCTAATGGCATGACAGATACTTTAAATGATAATCAGGCTCAATTAGGTGACAAGGTATATTATTTTACACTTCTTTAGTGTTTAATGCCTAGGTAACATTTTACATCAGAGGATATTTGCTGCACACACGTATCAGGTAAAAATACAGTCTTTGTAAGTCAGGACATTCAGACTTCAGATGCGGACCCAGTAAACCTTGCCTGAGGTCCTTGGTATTCACACTGGCCAATTTTCTGCATGCAGACCACCATCACTGAGCGAGTGGTCTTACAGGGAGGGGAGTGTAAGCTGGACCCATCTGGCACAGAAACATTATACAGCTAGTGTAGCCTGGGCAGAAATAGGGTACCACAATCCATCCAGGAGGTTGCTGGCAGTAGGGAAAGTGGGTATGCCCTATGTTAATAGTGAATAAACTATTTAGAGTGTAAACCAGCTGCATCCAAAGCTACTGCCTTGCAAAATGCAGCAGATTAGCTGTTTTCGCCTGTGGACTAAAGAGGCAAGGAGCTCTGACACAGCTAGGGAACTCTCAAATTCCCCCTTACTGGGTTGGCATTTCCTAGCAAAGCTTAGCATTTCTTCCAGAAAAAAGGCTAATGGACATGGTGAACTAGCACTGGCAAATATTAAACCACTGAGATCCTCTGGGAAAATCTCATTGCTGTGACTTAATTCCCTGGGTGTGTCCGACGCTAATAGCATCTCTAAACCTTAAAAATATTTTCTTTAAGAGCCATGTTCCAGGAAGCTCTGGTTCAAATGGTTTCAGTTTGCCTCACTGACTACATCAGGAATCCCATCAGGGAGTCTAAGGAAGTATCAGAAGAATGAGATTTTACACTGAAAATAAACGTCAATTGTAATTTAGCAGTCATGAAAAATGGTGTGTACTCTTAAGGACCTTATCCCTCATTGCTCTGTACACATCTCACCTTTTTTTGATCAGAACTCAGAGACTGTAAAATGCCACCTGGCTTGTTTGCACTGCGCATAGGTAAACACCAATATTTTGGAAACCAAGTAATTCATATTCTGTATACACACATTTTAGACTTGACACTCAAATTCTTCCCTTACAGCCACACCTGGCAACTGAAATGGCTTGCTCCCAGGCATGGGGAGTAAAAGCACTCTTTTCAACTGCTTGCTGTTTTGTGATTAACCCTGGCTGGTTTTTTGGCATCTCTTCCCTTTCTTTTTTCCTCTCTGGGAAATCAGACTGGATATTTAGTCACCAGTCTTCTTCCCGCTTTCACGTAACTGGAGAGCTGCCCCTCTAAGGATTTAAACTACACACATGTAGCTATTTACTTGAGTAGAGGGCTGCAGAGCCTGAAATACGAAAGGCAATCTCTTTGCAAGTTTTTTTCCCTATTTGAGCAATATCAGGAGTTTTTCACTATGTCTCTGACAAATAGCATGATCTGAACGTCTGAAGAGAAAACCACCCCATCCCTGGTGCTACAATAAAGCTCTTATAAAGAGATACTGTAATATCAGCCCAAAAAGACACTGAGAAGGCTGGCATCTTTACTGCTTTTAGCATCCCTGCTCTGACATGGGAGCCTGTACTAGTCTGAGAACATCTGGCTGCTGGGGGAAAATGTGCAGACCCCCAAAGAGATTAGATATGCCCATCTGAGCTTAAAAGAAGTGGAAACTATACGTGATTGAAACATGTCAAAGTCTTCAGCTTCTCAAGGGAATCATCCCTGGGCACTGGCATTTCAATTGGCTCAAGCCATGGGGAGAGTGCTGCAGAGCAGCCCCCCATCTGCCTTCCCCCACCATCCTGTGTGGTGCTGCCAGCCTGGAGCCCTGACTTTCCTGCACCACGGCCCCATCTGGGGCGTGAGGCAGTGCTGGGCCCACAGGGAGATAAGGACTGATGGATGGTGTGGATGGCCTGGGCTACTAGATAACAGCCTAGGACCTACCCAGCAAGTATGCGGTGGGAGGAGATGCTCCCTGCTACTGCCACGGCCCTGTCTCCCACTGCTGTTTAAGAAGGAGGTGATGGTCTGACCCTGCGTTTATTGTTATGAGAGCATTTCCACCTTCCTGAATGGAAAATCTTACCTGAGAAAAAGGTTGGAAAGTGAGCTTATACCTTCAAAAGCCTTTCCTGGGCTTCCTAACCCACACATGTACTCTTCCATCACACTCCTTGTTTCTTTTCCTCCTGCTTCATCAAGTACAAGGTTCCCAATGTCCACAAGTGTGTTTGGCAGGTTATCCCCTGCCTTGCTGCCACTTCACACGCATCTGGGAAGGGCTGCCCAGGGAAGTGGTTGAAGCACCAGCCCTGAAGGTATTTAAAAGACAGGTAGACATCGTGTTTAGAGACATGGCTTAGTGATGGTTTTTATCAGACTTAGGTTGATGGTTATACTAGATGATCTTAAAGGTCCCTTCCAACCTAGACAATTCTATGATTCTGTGATTTTATTTAATTTCACCTCTACTTGCCATCATGATGCAGGAAAGTGTTTCATCCCTTGTTTTAGGCTTTAACTTCTTCAAGAGAAGCCATTGGCTATCAATATTTTATAATATTTGAGTCATTCTTGCAATTCTTGCAACTGGCAAAATTCAGAATAACCCAGCAGGAGAAAAGATGTTCTGTAACGCTTTTGAAAAAAAACAGTGCAAGGAGATTTCCCTAGTTGTGCTTTTACCTTTTTCGATTATACACCTCTATCTGTTATATTTGACAAAAAACCCAACAACAACAAAAACACCAACAAAACAAAAACACAGAAAGAAAAAACAACAAAAAAACCACACAAAGAAGCCCCCACAACCAACCAAAAAAAAACAAAAGCCCTTCCCACCTTCCCAAACTCAAGAGTGATCCTTTGGATCTTACTAATAGGTTGTTAATAGTGCTTCTGTCAAAAAGATAACTGCAGAGTTGAGGTGGGGTCTTAAAATGAAATTGAAAAAACAGGTGTTTTTAAAAATGGAAGGGCATGGAATGCGGGAAATAAGAGTCAACCAAATTTATTGTTGTTTGAAGAGACTTTTAACATTATCAATTAAAGCTCATTGATGGTCTCCTTTCAGGAGTGAAGTCTCTTCAGCAAATGAGTGTTTAATAATCCCTGTGCTCTCATTTTTTGTAATCATTTTAGTCTGGTATTAAATACGACCTGTTCAGATGTCTCCCTGATACAAGGTATGTGTGTCAGTGTTTGGACAGAGAATAATTGGATTCATATCTCTGTTATGCTTTCAAATTGCTAGGTCAGATTTGGGTCTCTGGCTGTAAATTCTTCAATTTTATTCTAATTCAAAGGAATGTGACAGATTTAATACCTGGAATAAGTTATTAACTGCGATGATGCATAAACCAGTGGCACTTTCAGAAATAGCTTCTGTTTTCTAAAGAAAAAAAAATAAAGTATAACCGTATTTCTTTGGTTTTTGCAGTTCTTACAAACATTTTTCTTGATCAATCCATGAAGAACTTAAAACTGATACGCCCATAAACACAGTCTTCTTACTTTTTTGTTGCAGTAATAATTTCTGTTGAGATTAGTTTTCCTTTCAATATTATAAAAGCAAGAAAGAATTTATACACACGGCATTAAAGTATCACTAGCTATAAACAAAAAGTGCCTGTTCCTACCACGAACTGTTTATGAAAGACTAAGATAGAATTATGGGCTCTGTGGAAAGAAATCAAGAAAGATTGGGCGAGTGGGGAACTTTGCCAGCCTGTTCATGTGCTCAGCTGAAAAACATATGGAGTGACCTGTTGACTTTGTAAGACTGAAAAAACTTCATTTTGCTTTTCCTACGGGCTGGTTAGTTATGGTGTACTCCACGCTTTCCACCTCAGCGTGTTTTATCCCTGCTGTTACAGGGACCCTGTTATAGACCTTTGAGATGGAAGCTGTGGTTCCTGCACACAATTTTGTCACAAGTCTGTTGCAGTTTGAGGGTTATCTTTTTCTAATCCTCCTAACCGGCATCTTTTATGAAGACTGGTTGTTACACTTCCCTCATTAGGTAATGGATTATAACTGTTGGTGATGTCTGAGGGTTTAGGAGAAGGCAACCTGCTATTCTTGCCAATAAATATGTTTTGGTTTTCAAGTGTTGTCTTAGGGAATTCGTTCCTCTGGAACAGTCTAGAGGATCACTAGACTACTCTTAATGTCTGTATTTGGAGGAAGGTCTGTGGGATAATGTAGTATTTTGTTACTACGTAAAATGATACGCCCAGAGAAGAAGAATACAATAGCACTCCTGCACACAAACCAGAGCTGGGAATTGTGACATATGTAATGTGGCCATACCTCTCCACAGTTGGTATTTGTTTAATATAAACTAAAAACCAAACACTATTAATCACATTTTACATCATGATACCCTCAGAAATTGGCTAGAGTACTGTGTATGTCATTATCACCAGATATCTGTGCTCTCTTTGCAGCTATTTGACATTTAAAAAAAAAAAAATTTGAATAAATTGTACACTTTTTCCACCAGGATGATATCGTCTTGCTTTGTTGTCCAAATGGTGGAAGTGGTATCCTAAATTAGTGGAAGAGAAAGGATGTAGAGTGTGGTCTTGAATTCAGGTCTTCTACATCCCAGAGCAGCAGCATCATTTCAGAATTATGGTTCTCATTTTGGCTATAAAATTTATCATAGATCTGAAAAAATATTTTTGTAAAATGTTCACATCTCAGTATCTGTTTTCTGAAAAAACTTCTACTGAAATGTTGCCAATTAGCCCTAACTAGAATACAAAATGCAGCGTAGAGGAGGTTCTTGAGGAAATCAACTTCAATTACTGTTATATCCTTTCTACTAAAACTGTGATGTTTTGGGAAAACTGCCTACGAGGCTAGAGCCAAGAGAATTTATAAAGCTGTCGTGGAAGTCTACAAGAACTAGCCCAGTGTACTTGAAAAGGACATTTTTACTTCCTAAGTAGCATAATAATCACAAGACTTGATGAGTTGTTGCTTCTTATCAGAGTTAGGTTGATGGTTGGACTAGGTGATCTTAAATGTCCCTTCCAACCTACACAATTCTATGATTCCATGATTCTATGATTCTATGACAAGGTGTTGTCCTTTTAGGAGTGGTCTCATGGCAGTTTTCATTCTTCCCATTTAGAAGCATGTTTAATAAACATTAAGTATTTTCCCTGAGGTACTCAGCACCGAAAAGTCTAGCAGGTCTTAGCTACTAGCCAGCTAAGTACTAGAGATGAGTGTAAATGATTGGGAGATACTACTTTATATTTTTATGGTTGTGGTAGTATCTTTATAACATTCAAATCCTGCTTTTTATCTTTTTGCAGTATTACGCAAAGTAATTTAATATATCTGTGACATCATGATGGCTAAGTGCTTTGGCTAAAGTGATAAATTATAGGAAATCTTGAAGCTGAGACTTCTGTGCTATCTTTAATTCACCATGTTGTGTCTAGTTACAGCTGGGATCCCAAAGCAGTGGGGAACATTCTATACCTATAAATCATGGCCGGTCATGTGCACACTTATATCCTCACTAATACTTCTCTATGAGAATCACTTTCTGCTGGTTAAGGTACTCTTGGCACTTATGATGGCTTATGAATAGTTGCTTTTCTACCTAATGATATATTCTGCTGTGACAGTTCAATCAGAGACATTTTGTCTTTTGCACAGTATGCCAGGTCATTGTACAGGCCACCATTTATTAGCAGTGCCAACAGCGTCCTACCACCAACAGCCAGTGTGAAAGTAGGAAATACAAACGATGATGGAAACAAGAGCAGAGGAGGTTACTAGAATTGCTTTAATATTTTGCACAACCAAAATCTGTAGCTGCTCTGGGGAGGCAACAAGTGGGCTAGGGTCCATAAGATAGGACAGAAATCTGACAACGAGTCAATTTCGATGTGAAGGTTCACAAAATGCAGGATTGAGCATTATCAGTGTGAAAGAAGAGGGAGTGCGCAGTTTGGAAAGTTGGTGCAAGGATCCTTCAGTTGCTATTTCATACCACATACAAAGCTACTGTGGTGAACATCATGATTTGAAGATCGTGTTTTGTTTGATATTTTTCAGAGTGGGAAAAACCCCAGTAATTTGGGAGATATGGCCAAATGAATTGAAATTAAATCAGTGAGTACTGAGGTTCCAAATTTTGTTATTTAGTAAAAAGAAGCAAAACCTGAGTTGTATCTTGGTAAAAATGTTGAAACAGGCTTTCGTTTCATTCTTTTTTTGATGTATTGAAGGTAGTTTTCATGATGTCATCCAGATAGTTTAAATAAACTGTTTGCATATAAGGTTAACAAGCTGCAGTGGTAGCAGGGTCTGTGTGGGATTACATTAGAATTAATTTGATCAATTACTTATAGTTCCAGAGGTCTCCAGATGAGACAGAAGCCAGCATACGCAGTTTGGCAGATGAAGAATCAGTGCAGTCAACACATGCCGTGAAGGTAATGAACATTCTTTCAAACTTCATTTTTCATCCTGAACAGAGAAGACAACTAAGCCAAGACACTGCTTCTCAGAACAGCAAAAATGATAGCCATAAATAATCATAATAGAAAACCCATGGCTTAAATGCAATTGAGAAGTACAAAATAAGTATTTTGCCATTAAAATGATGTTGTTAAACCTGGAATTTTCATTATGATTTGCAATGAGGCACGTGGAGGTTCCTCTACCTTGAGGTGCAGTTTCTGAGTTAAAAGATTGCTGAGCATTTTCTTTTGATAAACTGCTTGCAAGAAGTTGGGATAAACAACGTTTAGTCAAATAAAGGGAAATTTCTATGACAATATATTTGATTTCTACAGATGAACTGAAGCTCAGAAGGATCGATTCTGCTGACCAGTTCTCATGGAAGACAGTGGGAGTCACACCTGGGAAAGGGTGGTGTGGGCTCAATGCTGTCTGGAGCTCATACTCTCATATACATGAAACTCCTGGTAATTCATCCATTTTTAACTGAGTTAGAACTGTAAAATAGGATCACAGGCTCGCAACATTAAACAACAGCAACAAGCTGCTTGCAGTCCCTCTTCTGAATCTGTTTCATGCTAATTAGTGAAATTTATTATTGGCTTGAAATTTATTAGAATCCAAGCACAACCAAAATGATACCTTAGTGGAAACTGAAACTTTTGATAACAAATGCAAAAATGTAGTCTTTTGTGCATTGAATTATACATAAACACTCTATTTCTATCAAATGCATTTCCTTTCTTTTCCTGGTTCTCACTAATAATTTCTCTATGAGCAAGCTTGATGTACTTACAAGTCTCCAAAAGGCCCATGAATACCCAATGGTTTGATTTTTTTTAAAAAATTAATATAATGATGTTGCTCTTACAAAAGAAGGCTGTTATATACTCAATTGTCTAAGTGTGTATTTAGAATGTTATACCTTATTTATGTGGGAATCTACTATAAATATTCATTTAGCTGTAGGTGCACAGTTTCACATTAAGCTAAAATTCTCAGGTGGCTTATGGTGGTGTATATGTTAAAAATGCGAAAGTTCAAGATTCATGTTTCATGTCACGTAAGATTAAGACAGAAGCTAATACAGTTTAAAAAAATTGTCTTCATTATAAATCTGATGCACGTGTTGGAAAAGAGAAACAGCTTGATTATTTCCATGCACCTTTTTAAAATTAGCCCTTTTAAAAGTAAGATGATGCAGAAATTAAGGACATTAGTTTTGCTTCAAATTCTGTGGATCCAACTTGTTTATACCTTCAACTTCTTCCTTCCAAAAATTCTGTGCTAGCAGTGTTTGCAACCCAGTTGTTGGGGTTTTTTTATTTACAAGTATTTTGCTAACTTTATCTTTTGTTGAAATATCACAGATAGTTAAATTCACTGCAATCCATCTTGTTCTGATTTACAGTCTTGGAGTATTCTTGCTTTACCTGCACAAAAGCAAATTTCAGTCAACCAATTTCTGATGACCAAACACCCTGCTCCTCTCATTTCTCAATACAATCAGCTCATCCATACGCTGTTATCACCAAGTGATTTGCTTCATGTTCATACCCTGGCATTTCAGAGTCACGTAACCATTGCATCTTGTTGTCTTTGAGCAGAGATTCTGTGCAGAAATCGTGCAGTTTGCCTGGCACACGGATTATTGTCATGTAAGTTTTAATCTTCACTGTAAGAGTAAAGGTGGTCTTATGAGAGATTGTATTATGCCTGTCTTCTTCCTTCACATCTCACGCTGTTTTTTCAACAGTTTAAATAAATGCTCTTCCAAGCCTCTTCCATTTACAGCTCCTTGGAGAAGCAGCAAGCTGTACACAGCACGAGCATACCCAGCAGCATGTGGCCATCAGGTATACAGCAACCCAGGTCATTAAGATTCACAGTTTACAAGGAAAGCAAGGAACTGCGTGTGTAATCAACACCTACAGTTCATTAAGTACATCTTGGTTGTCATAAGAGATGTTGCTTGTCAAGTGGTAACAACCCACTGCAGTCAATTTTGATAACATTATTTCCCCATCAAAAATTTGGCTAGCACAGATGTAATGAAATGTTGACAGTAGGTGGTTTTAAGTGTTTTCAGTGTTCGGGAACCAGGTGATACCATCCACAAGAGGCAGTTGCTTTCACCATAGCTTTTTACTAGATACGAAATTCTACCTTCACCCTGCATCCATAGCATTATTGGCTGTCAGGATACTCTTCTTATTTGCTCTGTTGATTTTTTTTTTCTGGATACTTAAGAATGCACATCTGAAGCAACATTTATTGACTTCTGTGAGATTTAGAGTTTATATGTCTAGGAACACTCAAAAAAACTAATTCAAAGTAACTAAAGGTGTGAATTTAAAGTTGTGATTACTTTAACTGCATTATGTGTACATTCTCATTCAAAATTAAAGTGGTCCTAATTTGACTTAACTACACTTACTTCCAAAGTAAATTAATACCTTCCAAACGAGAGTTGGCTACCCAGAAATTTCATGTGGTTTAGCCAATCCATTTTTAAAGTTAATTCAGATTGATTTTTCTACACGTTCTAGACAAAACCATCAGCTCTTAAATCAGCTCTGAAATGGAATGTGAAATCCTATTTCATTTATGTGTGTAGTCTAAAATATTACATGCTAGCTCCTCTAGGGATTATTCTGCATGTCTGCAGCCTATGCTTTGTACCTAAATATAATTTTTAAGGATGAAAACACTGCTTTTGTCATTGGAAGGATTTCTACATTACAATTCATTTGCAATAAAAAATTCCTACAGGAATGCTACTCAACCTCTCTGGACCTTAGATCAGTAACTATTGAGTATTTTTAAAATGTATGTTTTACGTTTAGCTTTGAGAGCTGTTATAACTCTTCAGAAGGAAGAGAAATTAACAAATTATTATTATATCATGAACAGGTGTGGAACAGAACTCTGGGCCAGAGAGACTATGTGCATAAAAGAAGGTATACAAGTCTGACTTGAAGGAGTTATTCTGAAGTTCATACAGCATACATATATATTCAAATCAAAGCTCTTCCTAAATTAAAAACAATAATGGTTGTTGACTATAATGTGTTAACATTGAACATCCACATTAAATGCTGGGCCACTGTCAGAATGTCATGCATTTTCTTGCTGACTCTCTTAGCAGCAGAATGAAATGTAGCAAGAAAGATGATCACAGATGATTCATGATAATAATCAGCTCTATTAATACACAGGTGGTTAATGATATTTTCTTAGAGCATGTTATGTAGTATGTTTTACCTCATTATAGAATTCAAAGTAGGAGAGGAACTGTTATCTTTTTACAAAGCTGAATCATGCTTTATTCTTCCAGAGAGAACTGTTAGTAAATTGTTAGTTCATCATTAGTTCAAACAATCCCATTTGTCGATTGATTGAAAGATGGACAGAACAATGTTTATTTTGTGTATAACCTGTAATGATATGTTAGAGGAAGACTTGTGAAGTGCCTCAATGGGTTAGTATAACAAATATTACTGGTAGTCAATAAAGATTTGTGCTCCTAACCTTCTTGGTGATTTTGATGAGAAAGTAAAGATATGTCTGCCTAGGAAAGTGCAATTGTACCACATCCTAGTATACCGCTTCTAATCTTAATAAGCATCCCTTGGGAGTTTCTTTTCTGATAGCGCATGCTAAGACTGTGCAGCTGCAATGACTGTTGCTGTCGTCAGTCCTTGCTTTATGAAACTGGTGTGGATAAACTATCACATGTTGCAACCATGCCTTCGTTTTGCTGTGTAGATGACCCTGAAGAGAATAAAGTCTCTTTGAAAAATAGATTACTGTCTAAAAAAAATTAAAATGGGGGCTGTGAAAGTTAGGGGTAAAAAGAATTTTAGGATTTATAGTTTGAGTTATTAAATGTGGGAAAGATTGTTCTTCCGGTGTTTATCTTGTATGAATACTCGATTTCACTTGCAACTGAAAAAATTCAAATATTTAGGTTCAGTTTACAGGAATGAATTTATTCAGGCTTAACACTTTCACAATTTTAACCTCTGGTTTTAAAATCTTGGTTTTTTGTTTGGTATTTCAGAGATCTAAAGGTACTAAATTTTCCAAAAATCATATATATATATATGCCCATCAGTGTGCCACATGTTTAGATCTAAAGCAACCCAGATCTTACAGTTCAGCACAGGCCTGTTAAGCTCTCAGTTTAAAATTTAAGCTCTCAGTGCACCAGCTGTGTTCAGAAACCAAAGCCAATAACTGTGGTTTCAACACTGCTTTTTCGTTCTCATTTGTGGGTATCTAGGGCAGGGTTGTTCAATATTTAAGGAACTTCCTACCATCCCTTCCAAAGTCTCATAGAATTGGAAATATGAAATTATATATGAAAAACTACGTACTGGTGATAAACCTGTTACATTCCAGTCATATTTTGTGTCCTATCCCAAAGCACCTCACGGTATATATGCCTTCTGCAGAATTTGTTCTTATGTTAATAAGATGAGGATAATTTAATACACAATGTAACACACTGAACAAATGAAAGAGCTTTAATTAACTATGGAGTAAATTGATCCAATTTTCTATTTAATATTCCTCCCTGAACACACAAAGATTTCTCTGGGGCTGCTGAAACAAAATATTAATAAGTAGGGCACACTCACTGAAATGTCTAAACAGCACTCCCAACTCCATGATATAGAAGGTTTATTTGAAGTACTGTTGGATACTTGTGCTGCCAAGCTTATGAGCAGTCAGCATGGTCTGGAACAAACATATTTGCAATCCTTACACCTAATATATTCTGCATTTGAGTAAGCTGTAGTTAAGCTGCAATAAAGCTGTACAAAAAATAGGCTAAAAATTAGAGCTCCATTTGCGAAACCACACCTGCAATTCTGACTGGGAGAGCACAAAGAAGTCGGGGCTGACAGACCTCCCGTGGGCTGCAGTCCCTCACAGAGGCAGCTGGCAGCTCGAGGGTTGCAAAAAGGGCTCCCTGAGCTTCCCCTGAACAGTGTCTTACCATCCAAGTGTTTAGAGCCTGCTTCGATGCAAGGATGTTAATTTAGACCACTGTCAAATACAGCAATTTATTAGATTAGCATATATCATGGGACTGAGCTCAAGCTGACACTGCATCCTTGAGGGAGGGGAATGAACAGGTACCTCTTCTGTGGTGATGGCATGGAGAAGAGATATCTTCTGTGACATGTAAAATCTAACTACAGAGCAAGCCATTAGCAATGACAAATTAAGAATGAGGAACCATTCCCATTAGAATTAGTGGAAAAAATCCATAGACACTGTACTTTGAACTCCTTCTAGATTTTGCATCTTTACCTATTGTAAAAAAGGAAATGAAGATGTATTCATTCCTCCTATCTCTGACATCTATGAATAAAATTTAGACCTAATTACCATTCTTCTTCAAATAGAATTAATCAGTGGGATAAAGTTTGTTTACATCCAATCATATTGCAAGCAATAATTTGCTCCATTTGTGTCATTTTAAACACTGAACTCAAAAATTTCCTACTTGAGTGACTTGTAATTTTTGAATCATAAATGGATTTGGAGGAAACTCCATGAAACAAGCAATTCTTTTTAAGGTCACTACTCCTTTAGTCATCTGGGAAGCATGCACATACATTTCACTACCAAGGAGTGCTCTTTGATAGCATCTGTAGGTGCTTTGCCTTGCAGATCGTTGGCTTTTGGCCCTGTGAAGAGGCTGGCCCCTCCTAGAAGGTTTTCACTACATTTCTCTGCTGCTGCTGCAGCTGCTCTGAGCTCCTGACCCACTGACAGAAAAGGGTTGGGGATCTTCCCTTCCAAATTTCAAAAGCACATTTCATTTTTCAGCTCTGAGGGGACACAGCAAGTAACTTTTGATGTGTCCGCTTGCTCCTCAGCATGCTCTTTCCTGCTGATCTTCCTCTCTCTATATCTTGTGTGTACATCCCAAGTCCTTCTCTGGTGCAGCCAAAATTTTCAAAGAACATTCAAGAACATTTCTAGACTGCTTTACAATGCCCAGCCTTCCTAGGAACTTTTTATTAAGGGGTCCTTGTTCAGGCAGATACTTTATTCTCTGTCAGAGGGTTTCATTCCTGTACTAAGAAACAGAAACACAAGCATAGCATGGTAAGTTCTTCTCCTCCAGTAGAAACCGCAACATCTCCCTGGATTGCAAGCTCATTTTTCAAATCCTAAAGTTTGCAGCAGGTTAGTTCTGACTAGCTTTTTTGCTCCTTTCAGGATGGAAGGAGTCATTATCATAATGCAGTATGGTAGTCACACTGACAGCAGGTTCTTTAACAATCAGGTATCTTCTATCTGAGAGAGCAAATCTTCCAGA
This sequence comes from Thinocorus orbignyianus, assembly GCA_013400375.1. Classification (NCBI taxonomy): domain Eukaryota; kingdom Metazoa; phylum Chordata; class Aves; order Ciconiiformes; family Thinocoridae; genus Thinocorus; species Thinocorus orbignyianus. The sequence goes on from VXBW01004968.1 coordinate 321,768, forward strand.
GAGGTATCTTAAAGTACTTCAAGTAGATAACAAGTCACAGCGCTTTCAACACTGGAAGAGTACACGCAGTACAGAAAGACATCCGCTGCCCTCAGACATTTGTAGTTTAAGACAAGAAACAATAAGTAGTTTAAACAAATGAAAAAGACTAATGAAACGGTACACTAAGCCTATAGTCATGAAACATTAAATCAGAAATAAAAATATTAAGACTTTGCTTTTCTAAAGGTCTTTGTGACATCAAAAAACATTCTGGATGGTGTCAAGAGGCTAGTGTTGCAGCATACATAATTCTTGGCTAAAGAGATTATAGACGGTCAGCTCTGCGGAAGAGCAGACCTCATTAAATGTGAGATTTCATTTAGGATACTGTAGCTGCAGTCTCCAACTTCCCTTCTGTGAGGGATTCTGATTTTCTCTCTATTTCCTTTCAACCATTCACAAACAAATTCCTGGACACCAAGAACCAAAGCTACTCTGTGTTGGTTTTTAACACAATTCAAAACTCATTCCATTTATTTGTACAAACAAGCACCAATAGGAAATCAGACTTAAATAATAGTCTCTAATAGCTGTTTTTCACATAGACACGTTGCGGGGGGGGGTGGGGTGGGGGGGGGGGGGTATTATGATAACTCTACTGACCCAAATAGAATTTTATCCAAGCATTTAAAGAGACTACCGAAGTTTTAAAGATGTTCCTATGCTAGCTGCATGTTTTCTGATTTCTTAGGCTTCAGTGTTAGAGCTGGTGAGAAAAAACACTCAGGTGTTTTCTCTAAAATAGCAGCAGAAATACAATTTTATTTTCTTCTTCTTAAAAGTGTACATATTAATCTTTTGCAAATTTCCAAGAAAAACTTACTATTCATAAGAGAGCGGTATATTTCAGCCTAAAAGCTAAGAATTTAGATATTTAGATATTTAGAAAATACCTCTCCAATTAAAGACAGCCAGGGAGTTTATTTGTCTTAGCAGAACTCCTGCTCCAAGATGTTTGCAGATAGAGAAACGTATGTTTGCATGTGTTGTGTACAGTGCAGGCTTGGAAAGTTATAAAACCTTCCAAGGACAAGACAGTCAGATCTACAATTCTGGACTGTGGCTGAAGAACATACCCCTTGGTTCAAAAGAACTGGCTGTCTAATTAAGGTAGTCTCTACACTTTTATATTTTGGACCAGGCACATACAATATTCTCTCCTGGTATTTCCTGAAGCTGAGTTAGCTCCTAGCAGACCTTAGGGATGAAGACAGTAGACAAAGACTGAGGGCAAAAACACTGGCCAACCTTATGTTCCATCAGCCAGCCAGAGGCTGTCACCAGAGTTTCTCCACCCTGCTCTGTGCTGCCAGGTCATGCTTACATTGGGGCACTCCACTCCTAACAGACAAATTTGCATTTGGGAAGCCATCTGCAGGGGGACTAGAGCAACGAAGACATATATTGTAAAGGAGAAATGACACTTGCCTCTAATACTACTTTTGTTCTGAGTTACATAGCAAGTCTTAGAAGGTGTAGAGTTATGCAGGAAGTTGACAGTCTCAGAAAGAGCCCTCTCCAGCTAGTCTTGCTTGCTTACACAGTAAGGCCTTTCGGATGGAGCCAAAACATACAGTGTTTGTACAGGACCTAACCCAGTGGGCTCCCAGTAGATGACGTGATCTCATATATGCTATTGCATTACAAAATACTGAGAAGCTATTTGGTTATATTATTACTAATCAGCGGGTGCCAGAATAGTGCTTTTGAAAATCCCCCAAAAAGTTAATCTAGCTCTGCAGTGTTACAGTATAATGAATAGTCACTTTCCAGCTAGTCAGAAGTCTAATTACAGCACATTGCAAGCAGACAAATTAATTTATCTGTGGTCTCAGTTTGCAGTGCAGGCACATACAAGCACATGGAAGTGCATGATGAATGATGATGAATCCATGATTCCCTTCTATATTCCTTTCTCAAAGCATGGGATTTGGTATCTGTTCAAAGCACAAAACAGAGGATAAACAAGCATCAGTCATTTTTAACAAGAGAAGTTCAGTAAAGGGAAGCAAGCAAAATCTGTCTTCAAGTTACGTTACCATCAAAGAAACAAATTCAAATGTTGAGCTTCTGAGAGAAAGCAATGAGACGAAACCAACCCTTAGATATAAAAAAAAAAAAAAACCCTCACACAAAATGAAATAACAAAATAACCCATTGCATCTTGACAGAGTGATTTTGGAGAGAAAAAAATAAAAAGGAAAAATAGATGAAGGAGACAATCACTTTATAGTGTCCTCCACAAACAGACATAGATAAAATACCCTGTTAGCTTCTAAACCCACCTCTCTCTGGTCTGAAGAGGGAAGCCCTGTTGCTATCAGAACGACCCTTCTGAGTACGAGGGGAACAACCTTGCTGCCCAGCGACTTCACCCAGTGAGATGCATTCCAGAGGCAGTTGCCTAACACCAGGCTTACTCCTCACCCAGTAGCAGCCAGTGCGCTCAGACTGAAGTGTTTTGACAGGTAGGAGGATACCATGGCACAAAGCCATAGTACCAGTGCTGAAGAGAGGAGGGGAGAGGCCTTGCCAAAATATACTCCCCCAAAGCTAGCTGCTTACTGTAATCGCACATCATTTATTGAATATGAAAGACAGTGTGATACAGGCAGGGTGCAATGACCTTGCAATTTATTTCACTTTTCTTTGTCACAGACAAGACACAGCTGGGTCAGACTGAGGTTCTTATCCTCTCTCTGACCAACATATTCTTTTTTCCCTGCCTAACATTGGTTTTCTTTACACAGACCAATTAGGAGAAATTCCTCTTCAGAAGTTAGCAGCTCAGATACAGTGCAGGTGTTTACACTGACCCGGCTCAACTGCTCACTGCCAAATCCAGAGCACTATCCTATATCTCAGTGGTCTCCAGATACCATAGAGGTCTGCCTTGCTGACCTCAAGTGTAGTTGCCCATGGTGGGAGGAGAGATCACCTGGACTCCTCCCACAGCCATTGCAAATTGTACTTGTCCCTGCGCCGTGAATCCTGACGCTTATCAGCTTGGACTGCCGGAAAAAGAGTGTTGAAGTTTTTTCAGATACCATTTTCTTCTCACTACTGGAATGTACAGTCCTCATTAAATGTGTCTTCCAGGCATCAGATGGTTTTCTTGAGTTTTAACAGGTTCATTTCTTTTGTGGCAAACAACATTACCATATACAAGCTATTTATACACAGTAAGACGGAACTTATAAAAATACTAGCCTTGGTAGGGAGCTCCGTGTTTTAAATGTTGTCCAGTGTCTGAGCTCTCCTCTTATCTGCAGGTCTTTTTGTTTAAATAATTAGTGTGTTTTGTTGACATTATTAGGCTTGAAGGCTTGAAGAACTTAGAAAGTTTAAAAGTATACATTCACCTCCTTTCACTGCACCCAAATTCCCCTTCAGTGTCCTCATAGTGTACAAAAAGCACTATACTCCCTGGAAACTTGACTGACTTCATTTAACTTATTGCAACCAGGATAAATATGTTATTGACACATAAACAGACAATAGGGTGTGGACAACTTTTGGCAGGTGACCATCTAGTGATGTGACAAATGCACTGCTATCATGCCAAGTGCCATGAACAACCATGTATGGGCTATCTTTTGATAATCCACAGGGCAGGTTACATGGATAGGACAGTTTAGAGATCTATTCTTATGAAATAAATACACTGTATGTAGTAAACATAGATTTATTTACTTAATAGACTTACCTGCAGAAAGCCACTAACTCTTAACACACATAGCAGCTTAGGATCAGAAAGCACTGTGCGTCTTCACTCAGCTGGTTCTGCAGCACTTCTCAGGCAAATATCCCTTGGTTTCAGTTACACTATAATTTTTTCTTGCTTTAGTTCTGCTAATGAATAGTCATACCATACTTACTATTATTGTCCCAGGGAAGCACAGCATTATTTCAATTTGCCTGAACAGATCTTCCCCTTTTGTTAATTTATTCTTTTTCCTTTGCTTTTTACAGGGCATCAATATCGTTTGCATGTTCTTGCCTGATCTCTTGATCTGAGGTCACAAAATTCTGTAGTGAAAAACGCAGTTCAAGTCCTGTCCTCGTAAATGAAATGAAAGAAAATATTCACCTCTGCAGTGGTTTCACAAATCAAAGAGTAAGTGAAGGATTTAGGATTCTCTCTATTAATGAAAGCTGATGGAGACCACTGAGTCGGGGATAAAGCCACACAAAGCAGAGGCAAATAAGGTAAGAAAAGTGTTGTGTATTCCCCCAGTCTTCACATCCTTTGTTCCCAGGCACTTGGGGTGCTGTTAAATAGTAACAAGAAGTAGCAGATTATATCACCTTGTGATGGTTTTTAAAGAGTGAAGGAAGAGTAGCTTCAATCCTACTACAGTCATCCAGGCACTTTTGAATTGCCCAGTGAGTTGGGATCCCACTGGTTTAAGAAAGGGCTCTCCCAGATACCACACAACCTTGACGCCCCTTCTCAGCCCCTTCTGGGTTTTATAACAATTAAAACCACACTAAGAGATGTCACGCTCAAAGAGTTAGAAAAATAAACCCAAACTGATGTGAGAATGTGACTGGGGAAAATCAGGCCATGAAAGCTAAATCTGACATTAGTTTTGGACTCACTGAATTTATTTTTTGCACAATCATAACCTCAGCTGTTGCTCTGGGAATTATGATGTAATGTTTTTCTTCATAGCCTTTAGACCATCAATTAATGAATTCTTGGAGATGGTTACTATTCGTGCAGTATAAAATATATCAAGTTGATCTGCTTTCCCATGGTGCCCAATGAGAGAATGATGTACGCATTCTCCTAACTGAACCTTAATTCTAACGTCAATGATCTAAATCATGATTCATAGGCATTTCTGTTGTAAATGTCTATGTCAACTCAGGATGCTCCTTAGAGAAAAGCTTTCAAAAATTATATTTCTAGCTGCTCTCTGATGAAATAGCTCATTATCATCGTCAGTGGAGCCTTAGACTCCTCATCTTCATCCCTGTTTTAGTATTGGTGGACCTTTTGAGATGGATGTTTTGATCGCAATATAAGATTGGTGAGAATCTTTTTCTAGCACCTAACCTGGTTAACAGTTCTGAAACAGATTCGTCTCCTAGGAGTGATGAGAGGACCTGCACACAAAGAGAATTCCTGTGATTTTTTTCAAATCAGGGAAATACAAAATATAGTCTTTTTTCTTTTCCAGTGTGTCTTCTTCAAGGACCTACATGCTTTCTTCCTGGTAATTACTGGGGTTTCCTGTTACTGCAGCTTGCTTTTTTTGCCTACAGTAAAGAAAGATGCCATGCATATGACCCAATAGTTTGGGGATATTTCTCAAGATCTGCACTGAAATGGATGGGTGTCATTCAGACAATTGATTAGGGTAGATCAATATAGATCTTCCATCTATACAAGCAAACGCATGTTCTAAGTTGCTGTGTGTGCACTAAGCTCTCTCTTCTTCCCTATTTTCAGAGCAAATGAAGCTTTGCTATCAAACATTCAGAAATGCAATATGTTCACAACTATTTTAATTCTTCTTCTTGCAAATAGAGTATAAAATTAAGCAAAAAGTTCCAAGCCTAATGAGTTATGTTATGAACAACCCAGGGCTTGACATTTCTTCTTTGCACATAAACTTTTTTTCTTCTTTTCCATTTTAAATCATGATTTATGAACTGGAGTTTCACAATGCAGCTGCAGGCCTTGGGGATCCATTCCAGAACAGAACTGAAAAGGACAACAGGTCATCTGGAGGAGAGGCTATCAACAGTTCTTCTAGCTGGTCCATAACCTGGCAATGGCAATAGCTGCAGAACAATGCAGATGTAGTGACAGTTACTGAACGAGAGTAAGAGAGAAAAAATATAATAAAGGAAGCTGGAAACTGATTACAAAAAAAACTCTGCAAGAACTTATATTATTGAAATACAACTTTAGCATATCTAAAAGGTTTGGTAATACATGGAAAGCCTGCACTGCATCATCACAGAGTTTAGAAAAATGGAATTCTATCCTCCGGGCAGTTTTCATTAATTTTAAAAAACATTCTGTTTTACACAGTTATTTTCTGCCTTCAGATTTACATTGGGTATATCAACATCTTCCAAGAAACAGGCTGGATTCAGAAGATTTTTTCCAATAGATCAGATTCCCACAAGAAGACCCAGGTAGGAGATCAGCCATCAGTTTTGGCCTGGCTTTTTGTCAAGTTGCTGGCATAAGGTCCATGCTGAAAGGGCAGAGAAGCGAATCTGATGTCCAGGGAAAACAACAGGCAGCTGCCAGAGAACCAAGGGCAGAAAAGAACTGCTTGGATTCAACACAGAGTAATCATTATGCACTTATATGGCATGTCCAGACAACAACATAAATGCAATCAGAGTAGGGAAAAAAAAGGAGCTGGGAAAGTCTTGAGATTATTATGAACAATTACCAGCACCATTTCTGTGTTTACTGCTTTTCCATTTCCTTCAGTGGAAAGACCGCATGTTGCCGATGGCTCTTCTAGAGCAAGTCACTCATTTAGTTCTCTTTGCACCATTACCTGTGAAGATAACAGAGAAAATAAGGGCAAAGGGAGGACAGAAGCTAGAAAGCAACAATTCTAGAAAAATATGCATAAAATAGTGTAAGGAGGAAAGGAAAACAAAACACATAGGTAACAGAGCAAAGTGTTGGTAGGATGACCATATTGTCTCAGGTTCTGCTTAGGCATACAGTATTTTTTCCTCTACCTTGAAATTTTCATCTCAGTTTGTTCCAAAAATTAGAATGAAAAAGGTTATGTTCTAAAAATGTATCTGTGCATTTTGTCAGATAGGAGACAAATGACCATAAGGCAGTGGGATGAACCAGAAATTTCTTGAGGTCCCTTCCAACTCCATCTCCTACAGTCCCACGATAAGGCAGAACGTTATCACAGACAGATACATAACTGACAAAAATAACAGATCGGGTTGAACAAATGTGAGAGACAAGATCATTTTTTTAAAGAATTCTTAAGAAAATACTGTATACAGGATTTATATTGTGACAGAATGATCTAAGTGATTTTGGTTTATGTTTCAGGATTACTATCTTGCTTCACGTGAATTGGAACACATGTTTGTGTTGGATGCTTCCCTTTTAAAAAATTCCCTGCAGCTTCTTTTTTCAGATATAAATAAAGTTGAAAAAAATATGTGAAGTGTGGATGAAGGAGGAAAAACAACAGGTCCAGACTCCCTGGTACCACTCAGTGGCAGCAGACGCCAAACATAACAAATAAGTTTTACAACAAGCTTTACGCACTAGTCACCTTTTTTAAGAAAACTCTCAGGCAAGAAAAAATGTGAGTTTAATTCTACACCTCTTGATAAGCCCATTTCAACCATCTGTGAAACATAGGCATCTCTAATGCAACGAGAAAATGCAGTGCTTTTCTTGCATTTATGGCTATAGCCTAAAACTGAGCAAAAGGAACCAGTATGCAGACACAACGTTCTTAGCCTGGGGACTGGGCATCAAGTTGAGTGAAAAAATCCCAATCTGTCTCTTATCCCTTATGTAAAATGCTCTTGTCATTGCCTTTGCAGGTGATGTTCTCAGGATCAACTTAGGCTCTGCTCCACACTCTCAGTTTCCTGATGCAGCTTTCTTTCCTCACCAATTTGTCCTTGTTTTGTATATTCGTATTTGCTTCCTGATTGTGAGACTTCTTTATTTTTAAGTTCTAATAGACATTTCCTAAGTTCTTTAATTTCAGAATTTAATCCTCTTTCAGCTCCTCTCACTTACCAATAAAACATCTACACAGTTATTAAGTCTGAATATTTTTCTTCAACAAAATCACAATTGAAGCAGTGTCTCAGAATAGATACCTGTGGCACCAGTTTACAACCTCTTTGCATTTTGGCTGTGAAGTATTGACTATTCTTTTCTGATATGGCTTCTTGACTCCCTGTTGCTGTAGGTGGATGAGACTTGCTGCCACATCCCATCAGTTTCAGATAGTTCCTCTGAGAAGCAGGTGTGTCTTCGAAAATGCTTATTATGGTAATTACTCAAAGCTAACAAGTGAAATGTTTTTTCTAAGGACAACAAACCACTTCTGGTTTCCAGCTGGTGATGTGCAATGGCTTTGATTCAGCAGATTAGCATTTTTCAATAGTACAAGCCGTTTCTTACTTTTTTATTCATTTGTATATTGCTTATCTGCTGAGATGGACAATGTGTGAAGCACTTCATATTTGGGTAGCTGGTGCACAGGCTTTATGATGCTTTTCTGGTGTACGCCTCTGACTTTTGTAACTAAATTTGATATCCACTTTGTAAAGAAGAATGAAGACAGGTTCCAGTTTCGTTATTTTCTTGGTACATTCTGATGCAGACAGCTCTCTACCAGTGTAGCTGTTTCTTAAACTTAGAGAAATGGTAGTCCCTGGAGAGTGGAGGTTTGAAGTTAGCCACCAGAGGGAGTATAACTGGCTCCAAATGTAATACAAAATACCCTATAATCTCATAGGAAAGGACTATTTCAAACCATAAATAAGAAAATCTGAGAATACGGAATATGAGGACATGAGTGGCAACCTTGAAGTATGTTCTGGGTATAAATTGTGTTTCGACGTGCAGAAAGTGTTTCCAAGTGTTAGAAAAGGAAGTCTCTTTGTTTACTGAATTCATATAGTAACACACTGCTTATGCCGGCTTTGACATAAATGTCTGGGAAAAAATGAAATCCAATGCACTGTTTTCCTTTGTGGAAACAAAAATACAAAATCCTTTGACTGAGACCAATGAATTTTTCCAGAAGTAAAGTACTCATCTAAAATAATAGGTTCCATGTCAGCATACTGACTTAGCAGAGATAAATATATTCTTGGCAATAGCTTAGAGCTGTTATAAGAGAACAAAAAGCTCACTAGACCAAAATAGAATTTGCTTCACTTTTATACTTCTGGTTAAATAACAGTATGGGAATATCCTAAGACTGATGGTCTATGTTAATGACTTTTTAAAAGAAGTGGCTTCTAAATAACATTTATTACTTTCTAAACCAGAAAACCCAAAATGCATTCCTGAAATCATAATTAGAAATCCACTAATGTTTTTCATTCAACTTAATTTGGATTTTCTAATGCTTGGATCTAATAAGCAGTACAATGTCAGCAGTTAAGCTTTTCATGCATCAGAATCTGAAAGAAGACTTTCAATTCCTCTATGTTTTAAAAGGTTTCAGTAAAAATGTGTAAGTCTCTGAAAAAAAAAAAAAAAACCCACAAATGAATTTACCCCATGTAATATTCAGACAGGTTACACTAATCACGATCTTGACTCAGTATGCATAAATTTCTTAGATCACAATGAAAGATGAAAATATATTAATTACTCTTAATTCTACCCTGAATCCCACATTGTCTCAGGGCATATGGAAAAACTAAGAAAATGGCCTTATTTCTATATACCTGTCTATGTTCTCATTGCTAGTTTACAATGTACCTTCTGAATGCTTCAATTGTACCTTCAGCACAAAACAAACACGGGGCAGAGGATACGCAGTGCCTCAAAAAACACTACCCTCCCCCAAACACCCATCCGCTCCTCTGTACCCAGTGAAATTACACAAGGACCACTGCTAGATTGTTTCTTGGAGCCTGGAGGGGGGAGGAGTGCTGAGCAGGGATCAAATCCAGCTCTTTGATAGATGCTCAACCTTCTTCACCCTTTTTCCATGACTACTTGGTGCCTGAACCTGGCAACCTGCGTCAGGCAGAACTGCAAATAACCTGTCTTCACAGGTTCCTGCTGCCTAAACTCCTGCGCAAAACCATTGTTACCAGTGCTGCACTTGCATTTCTCCCAGTCCTTCCAGCCTTCACCAGTTCTTCACATGATGTTGCCTCTGGGACAAGCCCTGCTGCACAAGCAGCCTTCTCCACAAAAATGATGTGCCAGCGTAGTTTTTTTCAGCCTTTCCTTGGTGGATGTGTACACAGAAGTCAGCCCAGCACATGGACTGGCCCAATGACACAAAATGCTGGGGCACATACCAGGGTTGCGAAATGAATAAACCTGTTAACGTGCAGTCAGGAACAGCAGTGATGGTAACTGCACCAAAGTCTGTTTCTGGACCACATACCCACAGGCAACAGTATTCTTTCTAGCAGGGGCAGACAAGTGTCAGCTCTGCCATCTGGTGATGGTATGGGACATGTCCTCTTCTCTGAACGGCACAAATGAGGCAGCTGCTTACTCTAGTCGCAGTTCCTACTCCACGGAGAGCCCTGGGTGGATTTTTCCCTTGATGGAGGCAGGCATCTTCCCAGTAGGTGCCTATTGATAGCACAGCAGAGTGTGCACGTTTAGGAAGTCTCTGGAGTGTTTAGGTAAAAGTCAAAGAATAACTAAAGCTCAGGTGTGCACATAGGTGTGCAAGTTTCCAACCCTTTTGATCTCATTAGGAAACAGGTGGCAAATTTTAAGATAACTAAAAGAAAGCATACAGTCGCTTGTCTCACTGCATGACTGCGCAAATCAATGTTGATGCACTGCCTTTCTATCTGTGCTGCTGACAAAATTTAGCCAAATGTAGGAATGGAGGGATTACCACAACAAGGCAGAACTGCAGTCCTATACCAACCACTAAAAAAATACTTCTCCTACATAATAAAATGAATGTAGGATAAGTCTTCCAAATGTCAAGAAGCAGATCATTTACGTTTTAAAACATGAAGATTAATTAACCTTATAAATATTTAACTTAGTTTAACTATGGTTGACACTACACCATATGGAAGTATAAGCCTTTCTCAAGATTTCAACTACCACATCTATATTCAGATTTTTGTACTGAACCAGATTTATTTAATTTCTATAGATCAAAAAGTACTGCAACTGAATAATAGGTCAATCATTGGGAATGACAAAATAAATATTCTCTAAACATGAAACTTAATTCTTAAATATTGTTCCAAAACTGTCATGTTCTTCACCACTTCCCACATGTGCTATTCATTACTTATTTGCCATGCAAGACCTATTTAATATTTTTAGTCCCGTGTTTCTGTCACCAAGTACAGTGGGAGCTGTTTCCAGGCCACCTGGGACAAAATCAGCCAAGCTAGTTCAGACTGTAAAACCAGCTATATCCTGTCTGCGCTGGCAAAATCAATTCTCACCACTCATCTCAACTGGTTGGTTGGAGGATCAGCGCAGCAATAACCTCCTGTAGGACAGGGCAACAAAAACCAGAGCACAATTGCGTCTACAGGCTTTTGGTCAGAGCCAAGTGATCCATCTGGCTAGAGCAGGCAACACCTTAAAGTGCCCATTATAATGAACAGTTCCTGGTATGTTGATCTTACCCATTTGGCTGTTCACCTGATGGCTTCCAACAGCAATCACTCCCACCAGCACTGCAGGCAGTGGTGAGCAGTCAGTGACTGTGGACAGCCAGGTGAGCAGCTAGGAAAACATAACTTTGAAACACCACAAATCTGAACATCTTTTGGAAACAAATGCTTCAAAACATCACAGTTTTTTGTAGAAACTAAATTGTTCTATGAAGAGGAAGGTGGGTATATTTGCTGGAGGTAATTATTCAAAATAATTCAAAGTGCTCAAATATCTTGAAATAATTAATTCCATAGACCGGTTGTGTTTGTTGTTCTTGACAAATCAGTTCATCAGCTTTTTATGATCTATATTCCTAGAATCACACAGGAAGTGGGAGGCTGCCCTTCCTTCTTCCATTTTAATCTATGGAACTGTAAACAAGAAGGAAATACTGAGATATAAGTCCGCTGTCCTTATATTAATGTGCCAGTATACCAGCAGCTACAGGAAGATAATTTAGTGATCTCTAGGATAAACCAGCTTTTTTTTGTTGTACACTAAGCTTTTGCTTCTCGAACTTTTGACTGATACATATACATATACATATACACACACTGATAGATATGTATACATTGATATATATAAACTACATATAGAGTATATATAGAGATAGAGTATACATAGAGAGTATATATCCTCTTTATCTAGTTTCTATATACCACATATATACAGTATGTATCTATCTATATATAAATATGCTATCTAGATGCACTGAGATATACATCTATATATATATACATATTCTATCTCCCCATCCTTCCATTTTCTATGTATTGTTTTAAAGTGGCTTTTTCCATATGGATCTACGTATTTTGGATCTAAAAGAGCAAACAAAAGCTAAAAGATAACTTGTGTCAGTTAACAGGACATCCACCCGAGTTTCACAAAGTAAGGGCAAAAAGTAAAGGAAGACTTGGAAGGACAACACAGCAGGG
>VXBW01004969.1:0-47667 GCA_013400375.1 Thinocorus orbignyianus
AAGATCAGGTAATTTTGTTATTTACCTCACTGGAGGGTCAGAAGAAGAAAAGCTTACAGCTTACACCTGTAGGAAGGAGCAGACAGGACAGGTGACCCAAAACTGATCAACTGGGGTATTCCATCCCATCTGCATCATGCTCAGTATAAAAGCTGAGGGATCAAAGGGTCAGCTCTCTTTCTTTGATGGCCAATGTCTGAGAAGGACCTTGTCTGTTCACCTGCCTTTGACCCCAATCTGTGCATTCCTGACTCCAAATCTGGAATCCAGCTCCTGTCAGTCACTTAGTCCAGTCTGGGACTGGGACTTTTCCCTATGCCTTCTGGTGACATGATCATCATCTTTGGAGCCTGATATGTTTTTTTATATATTGTACCTATCTCATTTTTTTTTTACTTTTTTTTTTTTTTAAATTTTAGTATTTATACTTCATTAAGTATTTTAGTTCATTCTAAACTCAAAAATCTCCTTATCTTTTCCTCTCCTTTCTTTTTTTGAGGGGAAGAAGAGCCATCCATTATTCTGGTTTTGGTAATTTTGGCTGAAACCACATCATTTTATTTCAGTGTGTTTGTATATATGCAACACGTAGTTTCATAAAAATAGCATAGACACATATACATGACACTAATTACACTAGGATTTTCCTGCCTCACAGCTGAGTACTTAATATTGTAACATATTTAACATCTGTTAAAGAAACTTCTGCTCTATTTTTCTGTCTTTTTTTTGCAATCAGTGTTTGTTCTAACTCTAGGAATTTGCCAGCAACTTAATTTACTTTACACCAAATTCATCACAGAATTGCATTTTCAGTTGTTATCTATGTGTATAGCATATTATATAAGCATATGGTTATAAGCGTATACGGTCTGTTTCATTTTTTTATTTAAGAAAATTGAATTCTTCCTAGCTAGGTTGAAAGACATTCTAAAACATAAGGAAATTTATGATTATTTTAAATTGCCTTTTAAGTTGAAATGAAAAGTTTGAAAGGGAATATACAAATACAGGCACATAACTTTAATTTAAAAAAAACCAACCTGATTTTTTATTCCAAATTAAGAAAAACAAAACAAAACAAAACAAAAAGACATTGACACAACTATTGCCTGTATTTCTAAGATTTTAGGATGTTTTGGGGTCTGATATAAATTCAAAACACAGGATGGATTATTTTCATGTTACTTGACTCTTTTTTAAAAGTAAAAGTTAGGAAAATGAGAATTTCATTCTGTTGCCTTTTTTTTATTTTCTTGAAGTAGGAGCTATCTAAGTTATCATTTCTGCATGGGAAATAAAGCAACTTTGGAATTTCCTACAAAAAGGAAAACCAAGCAAAACCCTTAAACAAGTGAAAATCAGTATCTCCTAAACTCTAGTCTGAACTGGTAGAAGTATGTAGAAATTACAGGGGAAAAGGAAAAAAAAAAATAAAATAAAATTTAAGTGGTCTTTTGAGGTTACCGAATCCAACTTCTTATTTAATTAAGAGCCAACTACAAAATTACATTAATACGTTACAGTGTTTAATAAGTAATTTTATCCCTGACCATGTACCGACTCACTTTTAAAAATATGTTGGTAGCAAGAAATGTTCAATAAGCAAAGCTTAAAGCTGACTGGTAAATGCAAGTTTATAAAATTGTCATGATAGCAAGACACACTGGACACAACAGCTTTATTGACTCTTTTGGCTAACCAAGATATAATATATGCCTACTAAGCAGATTAACTGATACTGTTCTGCCCCAGAGGACTCACATTCTAGTATTAGACGAATTCATTAAATTACTCTCCAGAAACAAACTGCCCCATCTTAAACCTTTGAGATGAGTTCCATAAAGGAAGAGAGAATTTAGTGTTTTTCCTTGTATTCTTCTTAATCTAAGTTACAAATGGTCTCTTCTCTCCTTGCCTTTGAAGTCTAACTCCCAGGTATGCCTTCTTTTTCCAAAGTATTGCTCTTCATATGGTGCATCCCAATGGCATGCAGTGTCTTCCGTACAGATTTGTCCAAATGTTTTAGCAATATTGATATGACAAATATATGGAAAGATTTTAAATGGCAGATATATGTTTTCATATTTGTATCTAAAGACATACCAATAAAAAGGTCATGAACACAACTGCACAACTGTACAACTCTATTGCTTGGTTATGTTAACAATACTATTTGCCACTAGTTTCTTTGTGCCGTTCCATTGTTGGCAGTAAGAAATTCATTGCATTGGTTCAGACCATAGTATGTAACTTGACTCCAAGTGAGGCTGATTGAAGAAAAGCTCAGGTTACCTCTTATCCTATACATACCCTTGTTTGAAAGAATAAGGAGCCCAGATGTAGTCCAGGTCTATTCTCTTGTCTTCAGTTTCAGATAATTAATTCTAGACAATTTTACTTTTTAATAACATTGGTAAGAGTCAAGAGCTCAGGAAAGTGATGGGCCTAGACAGTATGAAATACGCAACTACTTAAAATCAAGCTCATCTCTTTAAACTTATAATTCTTAGATCCCCAATGCACCAGAACTCAGACATATATCATAAAACCTGTCAAAAATATCCAAAGCAGAGGGGGAGATCTGGTGCAGGTCTTTTGGATTTTTTTTTTTTTTTTCAGTATTAGCATTTTTGAATTTTGTTAGCAGAATATTTGAAAATGAGCAATTGCATGATTTCCTTTGAAAAAGTAATTTCATGCTTTAATAATTCTTTTGGTGGGCTTGGCAGTGTTAGGTTTACAGTTGTACTTGATCTTAAGGGTTTTTTCCAACCTAAATAATTCTATGATTCTATGATCTACTGGTGAATTAAAATTTGTAGCTGGAATGACTCAACAGCTCAGTGTTGTCAGAAGAAGTAGAATAGTTTTGTTTGTTTTCTGTTGGATTACTGAATTATATCAACTGTCATGGAGGAATTTAGGAGTGATAAAAACTCGATAGAACTACACCATGCAGTGACAAATTTTAGACCTTATTTCTTAGCAGGATAGGTACATCAGGGTAAATAACACTTTGTGCTTTAAAATCCAGTTCCTCAGTGTGCACAGACTACACATGTACATGGAAGAACATTCGTGTTGCCCCAGTACAGCTGTGAGCAGTACCGGTGATGCAGGGGAACAGGATACTCACTCTCACCAGTCACCATGCCTGAGTCTCAGGTGGCAAAATGGTTTCCACGCATAACGAACCCACCTAAAGCTCAGCTTCTGCATGGTGTTGGATTTCTGTGGATTTGCTCCTTTACCAAGGGACTCTTCCTTCTTTATTGCTTTCTCACTTCGGTGGTCATGGTTGACAAATATCAGTTGGCTTACTCATCTCAACACCCCCAGCTGATCTCTTTGACTATCTCCATATCTAAAGTCAAATAGCTGTTATTTCCTGGTTGCTAGTGGCTTTTGGCTCTACTTTCCATCTCCACCTCTGCCACTCCCACATAAAGAATCATAGAATGGAATCATAGAATAATTAGAGTTGAAAGGGACCTTAAAGATCATCAAGTTCTGGGCAGGGACACTCCCACTAGAGCAGGTTGCTCAAAGCCCCATCCAGCCTGGCCTTGAACACTCCCAGGGATGGGGCATCAACAACTTCCCTGGGCAGCCTGTTTCAGTGTCTCAGCACCCTCACAGTAATGTCTTCCAAATATCTAATCTAAATCTCCTCTCTTCCAATTTAAAACCATTACCCTTTGTCCTATCACTACACTTACTGACAAAGGGTCCCTCTCCAGCTCTCCTATAGACTCCCTTCAGATACTGAAAGGCTGCTATAAGGTCTCTCTGGAGCCTTCTCTTCTCCAGACTGAACAGCCCCAGCTCCCTCAGCCTGTCCTCATAGGAGAGGTGCTCCATCCCTCTAATCATCTTTGTGGCCCTCCACTGGACCTGTTCCAACAGTTCAGTGTCCTTTCTATGTTGAGGACTCCAAAGCTGGACACAGTACTCCAAGTGGGATCTCATGAGAGCAGAGTAGAGGGGTAGAATCACCTCCCACAATCTGCTGGCTCCACTTCTTGCAATGCAGCCCAGCATGCGGCTGGCTTTCTGGGCTGCCAGGGCACACTGCTGGCTCATGTTGAGCTTCTCATCCATGAGCACTCCCAAGTCCTTCTCCTCAGGGCTGCTCTCCAGTCATTCTCCACCGAACCTGTATTTGTGCTTGGTATTGCCATGTCCCAGGTGCAAGACCCTGCACTTGGCTTGGTTGAACTTTATGAGATTTGCACAAGCCCAACACTCAAGCCTGTCCAGATCACTCTGGATGGAGTCCGTTATCTCCAGCATGTCAACCACACCACACAGCTTGCTGTTGTTGGCAAACTTGCTGAGGGTGCATTCTATCCCACCATCCATGTCCACATGTTACTAAGATGTAAAACTCTAATAGCTCCTTCTCTATTTCTTTCCGGTGCGTATCCAGATGCAACTCAGATCTCCTAGGTATGCCACCCTCTAACAGCTTTCTGTGCTTTTTTTCTGCTTTTGCAGTCTGCACCAAAACTATCTAGTGAGTCAAAGGTAGGCAGATGTAGTCAAAGTCTCAATTATCTGAGTAATGCCTTTGTATAGGTGTCACCCTGTGACATCAATTCAGTACAGGATGTCAAAAACACTTATAACTAACATGGCAGACACAAGAGAATTCAACCAGGTATGGAGAACAGAGGAAATGGGCTGCCAGTTTTTGATGGCAATTAATATGTTGGTTCTAGCCAAAATGTACAACTTCAGCTTGGAAAAAATCAAATTTGAAGAATCTGCTAGTTATCTCCTCTTCCTAGCTAGAGCTTGCAGCATGACCACTAGTGCCTTTAAGTCAGCCAGTGCTCTGCTGACTGGATAGTTACTTGATGCTCAGAAGCTTGCAAGAATTCTAATAGGAAAGAATTACTAAATTCAGTAAATTATGAAGGTTCACAGTGGTTCCAAACCAAGCATCAATTTACCTTTGGAATGCAGAGAGGTAAAGTTGCAAAGTGCAGTTCTTGTATTAAAAAAACGGAGATTTAATCCATAGCAGGTACACCCTCCCCCTGACAACTTTCATGATTGCAAGTTCTTTCCTGCACCTATTTTGTTCCAGCTCTTAACACCAGAAACTCACAGATTTATCAGTGTACTATGTATTCTTCTAAAAAGCATCAAATAAAAATTATTTGCTTTTGCACAAATTCTAATTTTCATAGGGGAAGGAAAATACAAACAAAATCTCAAATGCTTTGAATAGCATACTACATTGATATACCATAACAATAATATATATACCTACTTGAGCTAGCATCGTATCTATTTATTTATTCCTCAGTGGTAAAAATCCACTGTTTGCTTTAATGCTTAGTTGGAGGCTGGACAGATACCACCTCAATACTTCTGAAATGGAGAATGAAAGTAACTGGACTGTTTATCTTCAGCCTTTCTTGCAATAATTCTGCCTCTGAACATATCTGGAGATGCATCATACTCATTAAATAAGAAATTCTATTAAATTAAACCTGTACTGCTACATAAAAGCCTTCAGCCAGCTAAGAACTCATTAATTAAATAGCTGAATTTCTGTATCTGGGATAAAAAAATCCATGCCAGAGCATCTGTTCATTTGTTTTAAAATGCATGATTTGTATTTTCTAATAGAGATTCTTGTACAATAATGTGGGAAATTGGTTGCACTCAAAAAGCACAACTGTACATCAAGGAAACATGCTGTGTTGGACTAGCTCTTTGGCCATGTTGGATCAGTTATTAAAAGATTTGATAATATTCCACAGTGTAAGAATTTGAGTGATGCTTGATTTAAAGTCAGGAAAATATGGGACACAAGGTGGTTCTTAAGTGAGAGAAGAGAAAGGAATTGTAAAAAATAAATTATATTTTAATGGCTGCTTTTCAGCTAGCAATCTTCTGGTTTGAAATTATGTTGAAGAAATTGGTGCATATCTCAGAATGAAATTGCAATAACTTTTCTGACTTCTTCATGCTCTTTTCAGGGCCTGTAGGAGAGAAGCATGAAAGATCAGCAGACATTTTTGTTACACTGGTTCTTCCTCCTTGAGAACAAAAAACTTTAGTATCAATGAGAGCCATGATAACAAAATACATAATTTCTTCTGTTTCTTCAGCATTGCATCCAGTAAACTCCCAGTTAAACTCAGCTTCTGCTATCTTTTCAAGCTACGCTTCCTGCATACCCTTCTACCAGAGCATGAAAATTTAAAACAGCTTTTTTCAGTTTATTTCTCAGGACATGTATTTTTTTCTTCAGTGAGAATTCTTTTTTCTGCTCCGTGAAATGAATTCCATAATCTAGGAATATTTTATTTATGTTTAATTATGTGAGACAGTACAGAGTCTCCACAAGGCAATTTAGCTATTCAAGATGAAGGAATTCTTCTGCACATTCATTATTACTTAAATTAACTGTTTGTTTTCCTAATTGAATGAGTCTTTGCAATTACTAATAACTCATAGATAATAAGTCTTCCTGGCATCCAATGAAGCCAGCACTTTTGATCCTGAAATTCTGTTTGTGCCAGCAAATCTTGTGTAAGTTAATGAAATCTCCCCAGTGGTGTCAATGGGTTCTGTATCAGTACACAGGCAAGTAAACTCAATGATATTATGCTTACTGTCCTATAAGAAACTATTAGAAAATATTATCTTGATATACTGAATATTCTTGATTATTCTCTTAAATACATTCTGGACAAAACCTACCAAAATATAAATTACCAGCTTGATTTTATATAGAGAGTGTCAAAGTGGAATCTAAACCAGATATCACAATAAGGAGAGAAATGAAAACACAAAAAATGAAACAGGAAATTAAAATTAATGAGGTAACACTTTTCACTTGTTCCAATGCATTTGCAATTCTTGTTTCTAAAGGGTTTATAGGATAAAAAGCCCTCCAGGTGCATACAACAGTAGAATGTAGAAGCTTGCTCTTGGCTTCACTAGGTCCAGACTAAGGATGTGTGCACACTCCCATACACACATGCACACACACACAAGACATACCAGTTGTTAAACTGAACTTTCCCTAGAGGTTTTTCTGGATAAAAGAACTCTTTTGCCTTAGCACAGTACCAGTCCATCATTTCTAGTCATAATGAGCTATTTTACCTTGCATCCTGTTGTTGAAGCGTTTTTATGAGACTCTTTGCTTTTCCATATGGATAAGTATTTTATGATTTTCATTCTTCATTGGCTTAAAGGTCGTTATCAATTCTAGTTATTTCGCCCATAGCTCTTTTTTGTTTTCATGCAACTTTCCAGCCCTTCACTGACCTTTGAAAAACTTATGAAAGTTACGGTAATTTTTATCTGAATTCATAGGCTTTGAAGCATAACAGTCTTCCATCACATACTCGTAACTTAGCCTTTAGGAACTGTGAATCAAACATACTCCTGTTTAAAACAAGTTTAATGCAGAAATGCAATTATTAAAGAAATGTGAACTAATTTAAACCTAGTTCGAGGCGTTAACCTTCTCATTCATTCAGCTGCTTTGACTGGATAAATGCTGACTTAATTTTTTGTTGCCTGTCAGTAGAAAAGTACGCCATCAATATGCAATAACTTGAAGAAAAGAATTGATGTACTGTGCTGGTGGGCAGAAACAATAGGGATTGCTCTCTCTGAATTCAAATTATTGAGCAGTTTCTGTGTTATGCTACCCATTAACTTAAATGAGAACATTTTGTAATGCCAAGTACACAACGATATCAGCTTCAGCATTCTTAGTCTGCAATTTTGCTCTATTTATTTATTTAATATTGCTATATCTGGGGAATTCTAATAACAGATAGTACCCGTGTTAAGACAGTGTCATTTTAACATTCCATTATGTTGGCAGGTCAGCATTTGGCTCCTGTAATGTAGTAGCAAGGGTGTAATCCAGAGTGCTTTACAAGTGTCTTTTGTTTATGTATCAGAAGGAAAGTCAATGCACACAGCTAGAAAGTTAATTGTTTCTGAATACCTCAGACAATTAAAAAAAAAAAAAAAAAAAAAAACAAAAAAAAAAAAAAAAGCCAAAAAACCTCAACAACCTCCTTTTTTTTTCTATCACCTCATAAATCATGGTTCACAAGACTTCAAAACATCACAGAGCAAATTCTACCCTTTGTTTATGTCCTAAAAATGTGAAGTAAATATATTGGCTTGAATGAGGGAACTTACTTTACTGGGAATTTTAATCATGGAATGTGTAGTGATTTGGGGTTTTCTTTCATCTCCTGTCTCTCTCTAATGTTAAATGCAAAGCTCTTTTTGGAAATCCAGCTGATCTACAGAAGATTATTGCAAGTAACAACAAAAATACCATATGTCACTTTCTACTGTGCTGACAAAAGCCAATTCTAGACAGAAAGGCAAAGACCTTAAATGAAGGAAAAGCCAGCTACATGATCAAAGCGTTAGTGCAGTAAAATTAGTTTTATTCACTTCTAATACAGTGTACTGTAGCACAAATCTGCTTTTCATACCCTGCAAATGGGCATACAGCCCCTGCTACCACTATCCCGGGCAAAAAAGCTTTTGCCATAGCAATTGCATAAATCTGTGCGTAAATTGCACGAATCCGTGGCTAGGTGGGACTACAGGAAAAAACAAAAACAATACCAAAAATAGCACCAAAACAACCCACCAATCCCAACAACAACAACAAAACCAAACAAAACCCAAAATACATAAAACACAGTAGGAAGAAAATAAGACATTTTGTGTAGGATTTTTTCCTTGGTCCAGAAGGATTTCCAAAATTTCTAGCTCAGCAAGTATTATATGATCCCCACTAATATAAACCTTTTTTACTCTTACCTCTTCAAGTAGAGCTTTTGAGCAACTGTCACAAGGGGACTGTGAAACTGGCAAATATAAAATGAAATAGGTCATGGTCATGCTGTTATAATGGTGCTGACTATGTTTTTGACCTTCATGTATTGGCTGTTAGTTTGTTTTCACCACTGTTCAGAGCTTTTGTTGTCAACAATTAACAATGACATGTGAGTTCATAGCGCATTGTGGGGAAGTAGGCAAGTTTATTCCAATGTCTTATGAATGAGAGAAAAAAGATACTCACAATTCAATTTTCAAATATTATCATGACCCCAAAGAATGGTCCTCAAATATCTTCGTGGCTTATAATATCGCATCTAAAAAGAAAACAAATCTTTCATAGAGAAGTCACGTGCAAACAGACCAAATAGCATTGGACTTTAGCATTTATTTTCACTGTTAATACTATAATAATCCTAAAACTGCCCCTCTGATCCACTCTTGTAAGACCTCACCTGGAGTACTGTGTTGAATTCTGGGGCCCCGAACATAAGGCAATGGACCTGTTGGAGCAAGTCCAGAGGAGGGCCACAGAGACAATCAGAGGGGTGGAACACCTCTCCTATGTTGACAGGCTTAAAGAATTGTGGTTGTTCAGCCTGGAGAAGACTCCAAGGAGACCTTGTAGCAGCCTTCCAGTACTTACAGGAGAGATGGGGAGGCACTCTTTATCAGGGAGTGTAGTGAGAGGACAAGGGGTAACAGTTTTAAACTGAAAGATGGCGGATTTAGATTAGATATTAGGAAGTAATTCTTTACCGTGAGGGTGCTGAGGCACTGGAACAGGCTGCCCAGAGAAGCTGTGGATGTCCCATTCCTGGAGGTGTTCAAGGCCAGGCTGGATGGGACTTTGAGCAACCTGCTGTAGGGGAAGGTGTCCTCGCCCATAGCAGGGGGTTTGGAACTAGATGGTCTTTAAGGTACCTTCCAACTCTGACCATTCTATAATTCTATGACATGGTTTAATGATGGACTTGGCGGTGTCAGGTTTATGGTTGGACTCAATGACCTTAAAGGCTTTTTTTCAACCTAAATGACTTTATGATCCTATGGTTTCCATTCTACGTATCTTTTTCCATGCAAGAATAAGAAAGAAAGGTATAAGCTGAGAACGTGTTATGCTTATTACTTTCAAAGTATGATGTATTTCACCTCAGAGATAAAAAGAACCCAAAAAGCACAATGCCATTCTTCAGGTTACATGGGATAATGTCATGCCTCTTCCATCAGATCTCACAGAAGAACTGTAAGTCGACGTACAGCTTGAAAACATATATGGTCACAATTAATACTACTGCAGTAGTCTCAGAAAGCTTCTGTTGCATCACTAGTTGCGTAAGCATTTTATTAGGTATTAATGAGCAATAAAATACTTGACTTACTTTTGGCAGGTTTTATTTTAAAGAAAAATTATGAAGATAAATATTTAATTTAGGCATTATTTACAATATCAAGCAGAGAGATTTGTAGTCATATACATTGCTACAGGACCAGGAAAAATATGTTTTCATTGTCATTTGCATAAGTATGTAGTCACTGCCTGAGGAAAATTTGAAAAAGACCACATAAAGTATTCATATTTTTACTTAAAATAACATTAAAAATGAATGCATCTTCATTATGTTAGCTCATTAATATTTTCAATTTATTCATACTGTATTCTCTGTCTTATTTTTAGCTTACATTTTATTATTTAATAATTTCATACTAAGCCTGAAGTTTCCTTTTCACCAACATAAAACCCAATGCGGTTGATGAGTAGATAAGTTTTAAAATATTTTAAATCAAACATACCTCTCCTGTTCTCCAGGCAGAGGGATACATTAAAATCTATAAATCCTTAATGTACCGAAATTGGATGTGTAACTGGGATTAATTCTAGATATACTTCAACAAAGTATAATAAATTTTACCATTTGTCAGATATAAGTGAGCATATTATGGCTATACAGTTCGTTTAAATCAGCTGATGAATGATGCGGCTCATTCCCTGGAGCTGTGGCATTTTATGCCAGTTAGGTAAAACAATCTAAAAGCACTGAGTCTCTGTAAGCAGCTCTGGCATTTAACTGACCTGGAATACACAAAGTAAGCAAACAGGAAAACTGAAATTTGGGCCTGACCCTAAAGTTCTTTAAAAAGTGAAAACATCCCCTATTCCACAGCTGAACAGCAAAAATTCAAACTTTCTTAGGGAAACCCAGTGAAGATTTCCTTCTTTTTCTTCCTTAGTTTATAATGTTAGAAGCTTTTTCTTCAGGCATTGGCTCTTGCATACTAGGAGCTAAGTACAGAGGCAGTTATATTCAGTTCACTTGTAGGATGATAAAATATGTCTTACTTTAGTCAAGTTTAATTTCATTTCTGTTTACAATATTCAATTTAAAAGGTCTAAAGGGAAAACATAGGGGAAATATGAAGAAAAATATTTGCAAAGTATTTGGCCATAATTACATGAAAAAATATCTCTATGTTCCCTTTTAATTGCATGGCAATTCAAACATCCAATATACTTTAGAATGGGCAATTACTTAATTCAAAGCCGATATGAATAATTCTATATCATGTAATGTATCGAATGTGTCCTAAATTGAGCTTCAAGGTTTCACCTGACATCAAACTTCAACTCAACATTCTCTAAAAAGGAAGATGAATCTGTATAGATGTTCTCTGACTTGTTCTCTGACTTCAAGATGCATTTGGAAGCCATGCAGGAGATTTTGGTGCACTGCAAATTAAAACCTCAGTTGTATCAGTTAGACTAAGATATGCTCTCCAAATAGAGTTTTGAGTAAGTATACTTCTTTAATGTGCAGTGTATAGAAAGTTATACAAGGAAATTCTGATCCATGCTGTGTGATATAATTCAAAGAAGAACATTTAATGAACATTTAGTGATCCCTTATTATCTAGTCCAATCTCAGAAACATTAGAATGTTTAACCATCATATAATTAGCACCACACAAATAGCTGCAGAGAAGTTACTTGGGACAAGAGCTGAGTATTCTGGGTTTGGGTTGTTCTTTTGTGGGTAGGTGGAATACCTTACTGCCTGGGATTGACAGAGTCTCAGGCCTGTTCCTTATGTTGAGAGTAATACATTATGTATCATTCTAAAGATGTATTAGGACATGTTCTTGTAACTGTGCATATTAATGTCCTTTGTGAGGTAATATATATTTTAAACATAATTTAAAGGAACACTGATAATTGAAGTACATGCAGTAGTTGATACCTCTTAAAATGTATTGCTACTACTGTTTTGGTTGCCAGGACTAATTAAATTTTCCCTACAAAGTAGTTCTTCTCTATCAGTAAAAGTATACCTCCCTTTGCTAACTATATGCTAGATCTTATTAGTTGTTACGTCATGCCAGCATTTCTTCCTTCTTTAGTTTCCTTTTTTGCCTGCAGCACTGAATTTCACAGGCACGGTCTCCTGGATTTTCTGGTTTTGTTTGATTTATTCTTACTGATTAATTTCCAGCTGTTTCCATATTTCATATGTCATTGGTATTTTTATAGTCTCCTTCAGAGCTTACACTTTTTATTCTTTTTCTTTCTGGTTTCTCTCTCCTAGATATTGGTATGCTTTTTTTCCCCCTTCCTTTTGCAACAGCTTTAAACTATTTAATTCCAGATTTAGAGAACACTGGAAATATGCACATTTTAAAAATTACCCTTAGAACTTAGTTAAAACATAGAAAATGGTGTCAGAATTTTCTTTCTTCCGAATCTCAATAATAATTTGACTTTTTTTTTTTTTTTTTGAGAATTGCTAGCTCAGTCTGTATGTGATAATCTTTTTCTAATAGCTTTTACAGATCATAAAGGGAGTTTCTCATATAGATTTCTTGTAAATTCTATAGTTCTGTTTTAAACTCTTTCTCTTAAATTCACATCATATCAATGCAGAGAATTGCAATTGATTCTACAGTCAAATGGACTGTGGTGTCTTCCTAAGAACGACAATTTAAAAACTGAATTCATGTTTTATACCAGCATCTAACCCTCTGAAAATAAAAATAAAGCCATTGTCATCAAAGAAATTTTCCTGGTTTTGTGCAAGAATTTAGCTCTGGATTTGTATTAGTGTTTATCCCTTATATTTTAGGAACCGGGTTGCAATCTTCAACCATTGTTAAGTCCAAAGCTACTCTATTGTCATAGAAACAAAGCAAAGCAAAACAAACCCAAACAAAATGAAACAAAATAAAGCAAAAAACTACTACTATCATCAAAAACTGTTAGTAGTTTTAAAGGATTACTGCTTATGCCTGCTTTGAAACAATCAGATGGCCCAGTGCTTGAAATGCTTGGACATACCACATCTCAAATATATATATATGTTACTTTCCCATGTGCTTACCTTTCCCGGTGAACAAAAAGAATGCTTACTTTTCTTAATCTGCTATACTTTCTGGACTACTGAGGAACATATATATGCAGCAAAATAAGACAGTAAGTGGACTGAAAGGCAGAGGGAAATTGCCCAGAGAAGTTGTGGATGCCCGATCCCTGGAAATGTTCAAGGCGAGCCACCTGCTCTAGTGGGAGGTGTTCCTGCCCATGGCAGGGGGGTTGGAACTCAGTGATCTTTAAGGTACCTTCCAACTCAAACCATTCTATGATTCTAGGATTCTAAAAATAAGTTATGAAACCTATGAAAATTAAAAGAGAAGAAAAGAGACATAATAGTGGTTTCATAGTTTGCAAAACTGAAGCATTAAAAACCTATAATTATTTACATAAACAGGGGAAGAAGAAGAAAAAAATATGACTGCTGTTAGAAGACCTCCACAAATATTGTGGTCCTTTCCATGTTCGAATCCCTTTTCTTCTCCCTTATAGTTCAGTGCTGAGACACAAATCAGGATGAAATACCCCACCAAGCCCACAAACCCAAACTGAGCCAAATATTTAGGTTGATTCTTCACAGAATCTCTGATTAGGGATCACTGATCAGAAGATGAAAGGAACTGAAAGGAACTTTTCTCTGTCTGCCACTTTCACAGATTGCATCAGTTCTGTTGCCTAGATGACCTCTTTTCTCAGTTGTTTCAGTCACATAAACTACCAGAAAGCTAGTTTAACAGTAATTGGTTTATTTTTTAACTGTCTAGCTGGGTCATTCTTTACTGTAGGGTCAGGTAAGCTCAACCATCTGATTGGGAAAGCCAATGGAAGAAGAGAGGGAAGGGTAGTTTTGAGACATTATATCATCTTAGCTGTCTCAGAGATGTTCAGTCCCACTGCTGGGCTGTTCTCAGGGAGAAAAAGCTTTTCCTTATATTCAACCTAATATTTCTTTTCTCAATTTATGCTCATTGTCTCTCTAGCCTGCCTAGGTCTCTCTAAATAGCAACATTGCCACTGAGTATATTGACAACGCCTGCCCCCAGAAATAATCTGTATTAATGTACATATTGTCCCACTCAGGCTGAAGCTGGATTTGTGTGACCTATGTGCGTAACTTTCAGATGTTTCACACAACATACATAAAGAGCCTCAGAAATTACCAAATCTCTTTTTGTTAGTATCACTACATCCTTTCTCTTGAATGAGATCTTCCCCCTCAGTTGTGTTAGGATTTAATTTACTTTTTCTTCATCCTTAGATTCCTTCAAAAGGGTGACTATTTGGAAGTTTGGGAATTTATGCAGAAGCCCAGTATTAAAAGAAGTTTTTGACTTTCTGAAATAATCAGTTTCCTTCCAGCTCTTTTGGGCCAACCTGTAAGGTTTACAAAGCTCTAATTAGGACATGACTTCAAATTTCACCTCAATTACTGTTTGGCAACATGTCTTTCCCTCTTGTATATTTATGCAAATTATAAAGTCTTAGTTCAACAAAAATCTTTTGTTCACCCCTCAACTAAGGGAGGGTCATGCTTACGATTTTGCCTCCATGCTTTAAACTGAAAGGTTAAAAAATGATGTTTAAATGGTGACAGAGAACTCTCAATGAAGAAATTGGGGTCTTTGACCTCAATCTTTGCTGCATGGAGTGGGAGGAGGGGAGAATTATTCTGTGTTTGCTAGCTGAGCCGCAGTAACCTGCACCTGACAATTTAACCTATTAAGAGTTGGGCATTTTCAGATCAGATCAAAAGCATCAAAGTCTGTGTAAATAACACATCACCACAAATTGTCTCTCATTTCAAATTAAAACCAGAAAAAACAACTACTTAATTTAAAAAATAAGTACATATACTGTGAGAAATTATATATACTACATATTTTTAATAATTTAATCTCCTACCTCCTAGACGAATCTCACTGTATTTCCATATTAGATTTGCCTTTAGGTTGTATGTGGTGACAGGAAATCAGGCAGGGTAGTGATTGATATCAGAGGAGAGGCAACGTTAGAAGGTGAGAGGATTAGATGATTACATGGTAGTCAAGAGTGAAATAAAAGTAAAAATATTTTACTGGAAAAGAATTTAAAATCCCATCTAAAGTATGGAAAGGGTTAGGCTTTTTTAACACTACTGTTCAGCAAAAATTAGTCTTTTTTCTTTCAAGCATAGATAGTGGAAACACTGAAGTAAATTCATAAGCCTAAAACAAGTTGTCTAAACAATATACAAAATTATGCATTTTGAGAAAGAAATTTCCATAATCCATGCCTAATTTTGCAGCCTGACTTGGTAAATTATGAATAAGGAAAGTGGAAGGAAGGACAGGCATTTATTCATAGCTAGCTTTGCTTCCAAATACACTGAAATACATTAAAATACATACTATTTTGTCTGCAGTAGGTTGGCCCTGGCTGGTTGCCAGATGCCCACCAAATCTGTTCTATCACTCTTCCTCCTAAACCAGGCAGGGGAGAAAAAAGGCTCATAGGTCGAGATAAGGACAGGGAGAGATTACTCAGCAATTACTGCCATGAGCAGATCCGAGACTTGGTTTATCAATCAAATCAGAGTAGAATAATGAGAAATGAAACCTAAATCCTAAAACACCTTCCCCCACCCCTCCCTTCTTCTCAGGCTCAATTTCACTCATGATTTCCCTACCTCCTCTCCCCAAGTGGAGCAGGGGAACAGGAAATGAAAGTTGTAGATAGTTCATCACTTGTTGCTTCTGCTGCTCCTTGCTCCGCAGGGGGAGGACTCCTTACATACTTTTCCTTCTCCAGCATGGGGTTTCTCTCAAAAGAGACTGTCATCCATTAATTTCTACATCTTGAGTCCTTTCCACAGGCTACAGTTCTTCAAAAACTGCTCCAGCAGGGGTCACTTCCACAGGGCGTGGTTCTTTAAGAACAGACTGCTCCAGTGTGTGTCCCCCACAGGGTCACAAGTCCTACCAGAAAACTGTCTCTAGCATGGTCTCTTCTCCCCACAGGTCTACACGTCCTACCAGAAGCTTATTCCAGTGTGGGCTCTCCATGTGTTCACAGCCTCCTTTGGATGCATCCACCTGCCCTGGACTGGGTTCCTCCAGGGGGCTGCAAGTAAATATCTGCTCCAGCATTAACCTCTATGGGCTGCAAGGGGACAGCCTGCCTCACCATGGTCTTCACCACAGGCTACAGGGGAATGTCTGCTCTGGCACCTAGAGCCTCCTCCCCATCCTTCTTCACTGCCTTTGGTGTCTGCAGACTTTTTCTCTCACATACTCTGACTCCTCTCTCCAGCTGCAGTTGCTTAGTTTTCTTTTTCCCCTTCTTAAATACGTTACCACAGAGGCATTATCACCATTTTTTTCAGCAGTTTATTCATGCATACGGCACAGCTCAGAGGTCAGAAAGTGGAGCCACAAAAGTTTACAAGACAAGAAAGAATAGTTAGGATTTGTTGGAGGGGGAACTCTTAAGATGTTACTGACGTAACTGGAAACTCACTACCACAATCAAAAAGTCAGTGTTTTTTCTGTTTTACAATTTTTGATTATATAAGTTAATATTTTTCATTCTGTTTCCAAATTAAAACTTGTTTGATGTATCGATATATTACGAATCATATCCATCACTCATGACTTAAAAAATATTCTTACTATTCTTCTTGTTTCCTTTGCTTATATAAAAGAGGTATTTTGCACTTTCAATGTCTTTATGCTCTCCTGAAAATAAACAGTTTGGAGTTGTCCTCTTAAAAAAATCTAAAACCAGTGCACGGTAATTTTTTTAATTATTTTCTAGCTTCAAACATAATTAGGAAGTAATCTACATGAACACATACTTTGTTTGCTCTGAAATTCATTAATAATATAGTCACATATTCTGCAAGGTTATACATGAGACTTGCAAAATGTAGTGTCATGGGTTTTATTTAACAAATGTAAACAGAAGGGGGTCACAGTTCAAATAAAATTAGACAAATACTAATATGATCAGCATTTGTTTCAGCATACTCTTTTTCAAGGAAGGGAGATATAGAAAGGACAATGAAAAGAATAGAGCTGAAGAAGAAAAAAATAGGCTTTTAAGAAAAGTACGTATACAGGTTTTGAGAGTGAAGGGAAGTGGAGAAAATGAGGTGAAAGAACATGAAAAAAGAATGAAAGAGATTTATTTTATATATGGGAAAAGTATGTGGAGAAGGAGGAAAGGAAATGGAAAACACAGGAGAGCAAATAGGACTAGAATAACAGGCAAAGGGAGCATTGTTATGTAAAAGGACTATCAAAAATATCAAATATCAATAAAAGACATCTTTTACTTCTACGTTTTAAACTATATAAAACCATATCTTTTGTTTTCAGTCAAAATTTCTTATAATTAAAAAACTCCTTTTTTTTTATTTCCCCTATTGGCTCTCCTTTTCTGTTTCACAGGAGTCGCTTAAGTGTACTGCCATGGTTCATCTAATTAAGTATGTCACTTAGGACAGTAAAAAAGATAGAAAAGGTATAAAAAATGGAAACAACATTAAAAAAAAAAAAAGATTAGAAAAGACAAAACGTTCAGTAAGAAGCCATTTCATTACCAAGAAAAGAATAAATTTAACACTGAGTGTCATGAGAACAAAGTACCTGTAAATCCATAAAAAGACTCTGGAGAAAAATAGATTCAGAATTGGAAGTTTTATAGCTAATTGAATATTGAGACTTTGGAAAAATAAAAGTCTTATATTTTCAATAAGGTTGGTAAAACTCTAATATGTAAAGATTAATCTACAAGAGTTCATCAAAACAAACATTTATGAGATTGTACTTGATCTACAGAAGAAATGGAACTGACAAATCATAAGATCCACTCTAGTCTTATGCTCTTATTTTCTCAACAGTTTCATAACAGGGTCTCCTCTCCTTTTTTGTATTAATAAGAAAACTTTTAGTGATGTTAACTTTGAAACATCGTCTTGTTCCTCCATTTCTTGAATCTATTTTATAAAAAAAGCTAGTGTGCTATTTAAGAGTATATCCCTGCACTATAATTCCATTTGCTTTCCAAGGTAAATTCTAAAGTCTCCTTTCCTTAAACACTGTATCACTGAATCTGAAACTTCTCTAGGAATTCCATCTTTCAATTTCTGTTACATGTCATTCTCCTTTTACAGAGGCTCAGTTTCCCAAGAGTATGGTAAATATGAATAATTTTCCATGTTAAAAGCGATCTAATTTAAACTAACTGAATTTTCTATCTTCCCTTTAATGATGTATGCAGTATATTTCAGATCTCACTAAGGAAATCAGCATTTGTCTAGTTCATGACATTTTAAAATGATAATTGTTCTTCATGCTAATTAATTTTCTGAAAACCTTGCTATGTTTATGCACTCTTAAATGTCATGATGAAAATATTAACATCATAGGCATTTTTATTCATTATTCCGTGTAAGCATGTGCGTGGGGATTATTGAATGCACATCCATTTGTGTGTATTCAAAGTGCTAGCAGTGTGTCTGAAATTAATTAAAAAACTCAAATATTACAATCTTAACCTGAGTAGTATTATACTTACCTGATTAAATATTCAGAAATGTTATGTTTCAGATTGTACTTAACATTTCAAATTGAATACAGGCACTAGAATCCTACTAACCATGTTTCTGCTCTGTATTGGATGGACGATGAGGTGAAAACTTAAATGAAGTCTGAGAAATTAGTTCGTTTGTCTTTCAATATGTGTAAGATATTAAAGGACAAAATGTTATCATTAACAGGAAATTTTTGAGCATATACTCAATGTTGTGAAGCAAGAATAATTTCCCTGATATAACTAAATAATTATAAAAGTACATATTTGAAGGAATCTGAATTTCTGGATCATGCAAGAGAAGGTAAAAGATCATGCAGAGACCATTGTAACATCAACAGCAACATCAACAATATAATCTAGCTGCCACAAATGATGGCTGAAGATAATATTACTTTCCAGGTTACTTCTGCTCTGCTAAGGTGGGATGATCAAAAATGTTCCTGTTTATTACTGAATAAGGCTTTCCTGACGGTGTTTTCAAACATAATTTGTATATTAAAAGCACTAACAGAGTGGAAAACTATTTTAGAATTACAAGGGATATTTGTTGTACTGCCAATTATTAATCCAATAATGGATTCTGTAAAAACATTTTTTTACATTTCAGTAGTGTAGAAATGTATATACTACTAGTTACAGATTTCAGCGTGAAGGTTTAAAATGAAGGAGAAAAAGTATTCTGCCTTAAAAATTCCTTATACTTTTCTAATATATTGCCAAAAATATGTTTAATATTTTGTGGAACTGTTTTTTTACTGTGACTAGTAAAAATGATAATGGCAGTGGTTAAAACTTTTCAGACTTATTATTTTTCCAATGAAATGAATCATATTGTGAAACCACTTGTATAAAATCCATTCTTTCTTATAGGAAAGGACTGCTGGTTGTCTTTTAATACATACCTCAAGTGTTGAAAGCCATGAATGTACGGTTGGTAAGACACAGACAACACTCTTAATGTAATTAAATATATATATGTGTGTGTATATATATATATTTTAAAAAAATATTTAATGGATTTATATTGACTAGCTTCACATTTCATGACTAGAGATGACTTCATTACTTATGAATGCCATGGGCAATAAATATGACTTAGAGCCAGAAATTTCTTCAAACATTTTAGTATGTTTTTGAACACTATGCATTTTAATGGTACCTTTTTTGTAGTTAAACATCAGCAGTCATTTAGAAGACATTCAAATTGTTGGTGTGTCTGGGCAGAATTCTTAAAATGGAGTAGGATGGAGCAGCCTCACTGTGATGCAGATTTAGCCTGTCATGGGAGGCAATTTCTTCTCTTCCTTACGGAACTAATGCTCTGTGCGCACATGCTTAAAGTATCATACTGTTTCACTGGTACTATTACAATTGATGCATGGACACCCGTACCAACGCAGGGCAGCGAGACATTAGAGGATATAGATTCATAGTAGAGTATCAGACCTGAAGATCAGTGCCATATAATAAAATTGAGATGTTATTTTGATTTCAAAACGTTTAGTTTAACTTAGTCTACCTTGACTATACACAAGTGTAAAAATTTTTTACATTCCTCCCCTATTTAGTAATGTAACTTATCAAATGTAATTATTGTTTTTCTTCAACATCCCACTTTAGGAGACCCTTGTAGCAATTAGTAAATTTACACAACAGTAAAACCATTACAGGAAACATTTCTTCTTTATATTCTCTTATCTTTCTAATTTCTTCATGCATAGCACAGTGCCACATTGTGCATTGAAAGATAATAGGTAAACTATAATTATATTTCAGAATTTAATTTTTAGCTAAAATGTTTCTTAGAGCTACATTTTGTCATGCTGTTAAATATATCTGGATAAAATCCCTGGAAAACACTTATGAGTGAAGCTGATTAAGAACTTAATTTTCCAAACACTGGAATTAAAAGTAAAAATTAAAACTCGTAAATGGTGTTTCTTTTTATGGTATTCCTAAGTATAAACCCAGCATGTCACATGTAGCTGCTGCATAATCTTGCCGTATCTCTGAGCAGAATGAATTGTAAAGAGCAAACATAACAAGCAGATATTAGAAACAGTATCTACATTTTATTGAATGATATGAAAGCAGTCTGCTGCAGGGCTAGATAACTGGCATTTTTCATGGCAATTATACTAAAAATAAAGTAATGTGGTCACTAGAAAAGGTGAGTAGTGCCAGCTACTAAATTTTATCCCATTTATTCAGCCTAGTAATCAGTTGCCATGACTATGATAATTGCCTGGCGCATGTTAGAAAATGTTGATTTTATTAATAGTAACTATTAAAAGAACCAACCAACCAAAATCCTTATCTTGTACTGTCCTTCACTTTGTGTAATAATGCTATCAGTACAAAGTAAATATAAAGCAAATGTAAAATGCTACTAAAACAGAAAGTTACTGTTTTCTTTCTGTTGACCTTTCAATTACGTGCCAATGCAACAAAAATGTTATAAGACAAAATATAAAGATGAACCAAATAGATACATTCCAGTTGTCCATAAACTCACTAACAAACACACGCACCCCCCAGTCTGTATGAAATGCATGTTACAGCCCTCTCTCTACCAAAAGCCATAGTAACTTAAAAGAAGGGGATTTTAGAAGTAGCTAGGAAATGAAAGAGACATCTTTATGTTTTCATGCAACACAGAGAAGGAGCCTAGGTTGGGCATACAGCTAGAACCTAAGTGACCCCACTAATATCAGTTTCAGCAGCACTTGCTAGTTGATTTACTAACCCATACTGAGAATATGGATTGCTCACCTCACTGCTCTTGATCCAGATATTATTGCAGAAGCACAGGTTGGTGGTGTCATTGCTTCCTCATTTTTAGCAATCTTTGCTACCCAGAAAGTGACACAAAGTTACTCTCATCAAGCTGTAGATTTTTTTTTTTTTTTCTGTCTATGCCACCAATTCAAGTAAATTTTGATGTTGCTCTCTACTTACTACCCTGGAAGTCACTTGCACAAGGCCAAATGAAGCTTCTGATCTCACACTGTTGTGTACAGTTAGTTAATTTAAACAGGGAGTACAGACAAATAACAAACCCTACTACAGTATGAAACATACTACTACAAATTTTTACAATTATTACAAATTTTAGAATCAGAAAAGCATATAGTAGAATCATAGAACAGTTTAGGTCAGAAGGGAGCTCCAGAAGCCATCTACTCTGACCCTCTGCTTAAAGCAAGTCTAATCAAACCCAGTTCCTCAGACTTGTATCTGGCTAAGTCCTGAACACTTCCAAAGTTGGAAACACAACCTCTCTAGGCCCGTGTCCTGATGTTTGATCACCCTTAAAAAAACAAACAAAAAAAAGACAAACAATATAATAAATAAGTCCTAATGTATAATTAGAATTTTCCATGTTTCAGTTTGTGCCCTATTGCTTTGCACTTTGAGAAAATTCTACTTTGATCCCATCAGTGGACTTCCGCTGGTGGAACAGACACCTCTCTCTTTCAGCCATTGTTTAGATGCCACATTCTCCAGCTCCCTGACCAGCTTGGTAGCCCTCCACCGGGCTCATTCCAGTACATCAGTGTCTTTTGTCTGGTGGGGAGTCCAAAACTGAAGAGAGTTCTTCTCCAGATAACATTCTCGAATGAAACATTACACACATTTAATTAATTTAATACTTTTAATTCACAGAACTAAAAATAATCCTGAAATACATTCAGTTTGGATTTGAAAAGTGTAATGTTTCCAGCATTGTAGATGTCAAAGCACTTTCACTGGCTGATTCAGCTTTAGTTTTGGCGCAATCAGCAGACCGGCATCTTGAGCACTTAGAACTCGACCAGAATATGAAGAAAGAACAGCTTGTTAAGCAAAGAGAATTCAAGGGCAAACGAAGTCTGGTAAGCAAGAAACATTTTAGAATTGATACTGAACCTGCATGGGTAACAATAGAGTGAGCTGAAAAAGCTAGAAAATGTGCTGAGCCATCTCAATGTTATTATTTAGGCATGTGGAGAATAATTTGTCCTTAATAACACTATACCAATAAGAAATTTATAATTAAAAACGGTCCTGATCTAGTAAAATTACAGTTGCTTTAGATAGATGAAAAACTATATAGAAATACTTACATGGCTATATGTAAGGGCCATGAAAATGATCAGAGGACTGGAATACCTCTCCTATGAAGAAAGGCTGAGACAGCTGATGTTGTTCAACCTAGACAAGAGAAAGCTCTGAGGATACACTACTGTAGCCTTTCAATGTATAAAGAAGGGTTATAAGAAGGATGGAGAAAGACTTTTTACCAGTTGCCGCAGTGACGGGACAAGGGGAAATGTTTTTAAAATAAAAGAGGGAAAATTTAGATTGGACATAAGGATGACATTTTTACAATAAGGTTGATGAATTACTGAAACAGGTTGCTGTGACAAGTTATGAATGCCCCATAATTGGGAGTGTTCAACGTCAGCCTGGACAGCGCTTTAAGAAACCTGATCTAGTTGAAGATGTCCCTACCCCATGATAGGGGGATTGAACTAGATGATCTTCAAATGTCCCATCAACCCAAACCGTTCTGTGATTCTATGAAATATTAGTATGTCATTTGATTCCGATCCATCAAAGCAATTTAAGTTACAGCAGATATAGCAGGAAAAACTGGGCAAATAGAGCAACTAGTGTTAAAACTTTATTATATATTACTGTTAATTATCATATAAATATCAGTGTTTCTCAGTTCTTTGTCCTTGTCATCAGCAGGTTCCTAATCCTGGGTATAGTTAATTCACCACTAATTAAAAACTCTTTGATATAAGTGCCAACATCAGTGGAATGTCATTTCTTTCAGTGTTGTTTTCAATTTAGCTAATCCATCTAGCACTACTGGACATATAAAAGAGGATAATAATGGTTTTATTTTATATTGAAAAAAAACTGAGTAAGTCAGCATTTTTTTTTCTGGGCAGCTGAAAGCCTGGATCACCCAGTCAAACCAGAGAAGTTAAAGGCAGCAGGCATATAACAGAATAGGAGACTTATAGCAGAACCCCTGGGAAACTCAACACGTTGGACATATCACAGACAGCCAAAAATATGAACTCTCAGTTTAAAACAAGGTCTTAACCATTCCAAATCACTGCCTGAGAAAAGGCATCTCCACTGACAACCTCTAGAATTGGTCCAGAAATCCTGCTGTTGAATAGTTAGAAAAGGTGGGACTTGAAAATGCGTATTGTTTAATTGGGTATTTCATTAGGTAATTTCAGTTCTTTCAAACATTTAGTTTCTTCAGGAGTATTGTACAAAAATAAAATATTGCATACAAGCTGAAAGATTAAAATATCTTGACAGTCCAAAAAAAACATCAGGAAAGCAAAGTGCACCTTCAAAAGTCATACTGAATTAAGAAAATTAACCACATGTGTAAGTTCATTCCATAATATTGTTAGCATGAAATATCTCAAATAAACACTTTGTTTCCTATCAATTTGTTAGTGAAATTATATGTTGGAATAGTGTGGCGGTGTGCTCTCCCTGTTTTTCCCCCTCCTTCCCTCCGACCCGCCCCTCCCCGTCTCCTGCTCAGGCATCAGTTTTGATAAGTTGCACCTGGACTTTGGGGGATAGCTGGTAACATAGCCAAAATACTGTCTGGAGTGGGGACCTAGATACTTCTTTCCCGTGAGAATATGACTATAGGCCAATTATCTTACTGTATAATTAGTGGACAGCCCAAGAGCCCTTTGAGGTCTCCGGTATGGCAGCAGGCTGCATGCCTGGATCTCCCCTTTTGTGAGGACACTCACTTAAGGTTCTACTCCTTGAGTCGGAGAGACTCCTTGCTGCAACAGATTCTCAGTAAGTGACTAATCTTGAACTGCAGAAGTACAGGGAAGAATAAATTGTGGATGGTAAACCAAAGGGTAACATGATTATATAGTCTCTGTAAATAATAGGTCTGTGGAGCTAGAGATTATGGGAGGTCTTTAACTCTAGACGCCACTGGTTTTGGAAAGATATACTGGTTGAAATTTCATGTACAGTAAAAAGAGGTGAATTCAGGACATTAGGTGAAATTGTGTGGTTTGTGTCTTTTTGGCTTTAAGTTCTGAAGCTAAGGCTATGATTAACATGCAGGTAGTTCCAGATAGTTTTACTTATTTCAGTGATTATAAAATGTTTAAATAAAAAAGGAAAATTACCCACAGAAGAAAGCTCTGTAGAAAAAAAAAAAATAAAATCTGTGAAAACATAAAAAGGTTGTGCCTGACTCATAAAGGTCATTTAAATTCAAGTGTTTTAAATAAATGGATTAACATAAATGGATTAGTTAGCCAAGTCTTGTACACTACTTTGAAGATATATAGGCATCACACTTGTTCCTAAATGGCCTGTGTAAGTCATGAAGAAATTGGTTTTCTCTGGGTCAGTTAAGTAATGAGATATGATTCCATTTTTGGGTACCGAATAATTTTGACTTAGTCATTACATGAATCGTGTGTCCATATCTACAGAAATGCATATCTGTATTTGATGGTTATATAATTACATAAATATCGTGATTAATTTATTCTTAACGTCTTCAGTTATTGTTATTTTGGTCTGCTAATGTTTTCTAACAGATATTTCAATTAAGACACACATCTATATTAAATGTAAGATTCATTTTTATGATGCTTTCAATTAGCATGAGTCAGCTGCTTAGTTGGAAACGTCCAACTCTTTGCACACAGTGGAATCATTTTATATTAATCAAAGATAATGCAAGAATGCAATAAAAAAAAAAAAAAAAGATGAGATGCTTCAACAAAATTATCGATCATAGAATCATAGAATTGTCTAGGTTAGAAGAGAACTTTAAGATCATCCGGTCCAATCATCAACCTAACTGATAAAAAACAACTCGTTACTAAACTGTGTCACTAAGCACTATGTCAACCCATCTTTTAAATACCTCCATGGATGGTGACTCAACTACTTCCCTGGGCAGCACATTCCCATGATTGTTAACCTTTGCAGTGTAAAAATTCTTTCTGATCCAATCTGAACCTTCCCTGGCACAACTTCAAGTCATTTCCTCTTGTCCTATTGCCTGTGACTGGGCAGAACAGACTGACCCCCACATCTCTACAACCTACTTTCAGGTAGCTGTGGAGTGCAATAAGGTCTCCCCTTAGCCTCCTTTTCTCTAGGCTGAACAACCCCAGTTTCCTCAGCCTCTCCTCATAAGCCTTGTTTTCCAAACCCCTCCCCAGCTTCATTGCCCTTCTCTGGACCCACTCCAGCACCTCAAAGTCTTTTTTGCAGTAAGGGGCCCAAAAACATATACAGTACTGGAGATAGGGTATCACCAGTGCTGAGTAGAGGGGGAAAATCGCCTCCTGAGTCCTACTTACCACACTGTTCCTGATACAGGCCAGGTTGCTGTTGTCCTTGGCCACCTGGGCACATACTGGCTCATGTTCAACCAGCTGTTGACCAACACCCCCAGGTCATTTTCTGCCAGGTAGCTCTCCAGCCACTCTTCCCCTAGCCTGTAGCACTTCATGGGATTGTTGTGACCCAAGTGCAGGACCCAGCACTTGGACTTATTCAACCTCATCCCATTGACCCCAGCTCATTGATCCAGCCTATCCAGATCTCTCTGCAAAGCCTTTTTACCCTCAAAGAGGTTGACACTCCCGCCTAACTTAGTGTTTTCTGCAAACTTACTGAGCGTGCACTCGATCCCCATCATCCATATCATTGATAAAAATTTTAAAGAGAACCAGCCCCAATATTGAGCCCTGGGGTACACCACTTGTGAAAGGGTGCCAACTGGATTTGACTCCACTCACCACCACTCTCCTTAACCCAGCAGAGAGTACTCCCATCCAAGCTACGGGCAGACAGTTTCTCCAGGAGGATACTGTGGGAGACTGTATCAAAGGCCTTACTAAAGTCCAGGTAAACAACATCCACAGACTTTCCCTCATTCACTAAGCGGGTCACTTTTTCATAGAAGGAGATCAGGTTTGTCAAGCAGGACGTGCCTTTCATGAACCCCTGCTGGCTGGGCCTGATCAACTGGATGTGCTTCATACACTGCATAATGGCTCTCAGGATGACCTTTTCCATGACCTTCCTAGGCATCAAGGTCGGACTGACAGGCCTGTAGTTCCCTGGATCATCCTTCTGACCCTTCATGTGGATGGGTGTCACATTTGCTAGATTCCAATAAGCTGGGACTTCCCCTCTTTGCCAGGACTGTTGGTGAATGATGGAAGGTGTCTCTGAGCACTTCTGCCAGCTTTCTCAGTATCCTTGGGTGGATCCCATCTGGCCCCATAGACTTGTTTATATCCAGATGGAGCAGGTCCCTCACCACCTCCCTCTGGATTATAGGAGCTTCATTCTGCTCCCTGGCCCTATCTACTAATTCAGAGGCTCAGTACTCAGGAAACAACCTACTATACTACTAAAGACTGAGACAAAGGTGGCATCAAGTACCTCAGCCTTCTCTTCACCCTTTGTCACTATGTTACCTCCCGCATCCAACAGAAGATTCTCCTGAGTCCTCCTCTTGTTACTAATACATTTATAGAAATTATTTTTACTGTTTTAAACATCCAGGG
Source organism: Thinocorus orbignyianus (assembly GCA_013400375.1). Lineage (NCBI taxonomy): Eukaryota > Metazoa > Chordata > Aves > Ciconiiformes > Thinocoridae > Thinocorus > Thinocorus orbignyianus. Next base: position 27,373 of record VXBW01004969.1, read on the forward strand.
CCAAGTTAAGTTCTGTTTGGGCTTTGGCCTTTCCAATCTTTTTGCTATAAGCCCAGAAATATGCCCAGAAAATTAATTTCTGACCACGTTGATGCCTTCTGCAGAAAAGAAGCAGAATTCCTAAATTAGTGAGACTGAGACCAAAGGAAGAGTATTTACTATCTGATGTCTTTATGATTTCCATTCAGTAGGCATTCCAAAACTAAATTCAGTTCTTAATTTTCTTAAATGTTTTTAAACTTTCTTCAGCTTATTTGATCCTTCCACGTAGCAAAGCTTTACAGTAGCAAGAACATATTTAGTAGAGAATCTTTAACCAATGGATTCTCTGTGTATCCAATTTTCATTTCGTCTTTTGTATTCCATTGACTTTGACCTTGTAACTAGTGACAGTAAATGCCGCAGTCCTCTTTGACTGCATTGTGTTTCATGATACACGGTTTGAGAGCAACTCTCATAAGCACATTACCAGTGTACTATATGCCATACTCTTATGTCTCTATTAGCCATGACAGAGAAGGGAGTGAAATTAGACCCTGAAGAATAGTTAAACCATTGTTTTATGCCAAGACAAGCCAGGGACATTGTGCCAGTGAGCTGACACCTTGTATGTCCATAGATGCTGAAAAGAGAAGATGCCTTGGAGACAATAATGTGACACTCTGCAAAAATGCAAATATTGTTAAATCAAAGACAATGGTTTAAAGGTTTACAAGCTACACTTTCTTTCTGGTGCCTGAACTGAATCCAGTCCTGCATAATACTCCTGTAGATTTTTTTAAAATCATATATTATTAGTGTGCCTCATTTTGAAGGTGTGTTATAGCAATAAATCATCAGTGTGCTGTTGCTCTGATGAGCTGTTGCTTCAGCATGCCATTAAATCTGTCATGCAAATGATATACTAATAAGGCATTGCAATGATGTGTTCTGCAAAAGATGGCACTGTCCAAAGAAACAAAGGGTTTAGGAATATACTCAAGATGACTGCAAGATAAAATGTTGGTCAACGCACAGCATGCCAGGAGCTGGTTTCCCAGCTACACTATATAATCTTATTTTTCCAAACTATTTCTGGCATTATACTTTTGCAAGCCTAATTTGCAGGGAAGAGGCAGTGGAAAATACTTTTGAAAAATACTATTTCAGTTGAGACAAGGCAATCAGTATAAAAAGAGTTGCTTGCTTTTTATCAAGCAAGAGGTTTTAACTTCACTGTACAAATAACAAGGCAGAAGAGAATGTACACAAACACATAAATTTAGTTCTATGATGCGGCTAAATGAAGGACTAGAAAGCTGCTTTGATAGATATGAATCTTACATACATATTTAACTATATCCATGAGTAATAATCACAAGATCAAATCTCTTACTGTGACCTTAAAATTATGTCCTTGATATAAGTAATACCGTAAGAAATCTTTTAAAAAATGGTCACATCTCCAGTCCAGTCCTTTATTTTAATCTAGATGGAATAAAAGAAAACATTGTAACTAAGAGTAAAATAAATCTGTGATCTTTGTATACACTTTGCTAAGTATTAAATTATGATGACAGATAGAAGACCATAGAATTTTCTCATTTTTATCTTCTCATGGTTTCTTACTTGAAAACAAAATATAATTGAATATCAGATATTCTAAATATTATGGAATATTTTCGAACAGACCATAATAGTAGAATCATACCTGGATAGCCTTAAAATCTAGTTTAAAGAAATCATAAATATTCCTCCAAAATTCTTGAAACTTCAACTAAATTTGAAGCATTCTGTCTGATTTGGGAAAGAACTATGTAGAAATTTTAACTAACCAAAGTTTGTGTGAAAGACTATTTCAGTAGCCTTTGGATTTTGCAATTCAAAGAGTTTATCAGCAGAAAATGAAAAAATGTTAACTTACATTAGACATGAATCTGGTATTTTGTCAAAAAACTATTGAGTATTTTATAAGCCTATTATATTACGGGCAAAAGCACCTATTTTGAATTACAAGATCTGAAAAATTATGAGAAGAGTTGTTCATACCATAATTTTATAGTGATATATAGTGGTGCCACAATGGTGTTATATTGTGTTATTGCAAATATGATACTGTGTTTTCAAACTACAAACATTTTGAATGCATTTAGTAACACATATGTGAAAATAATTTTCAGTATTTTCTCAGGTGAGTATTGCCTGTTAATGATAAATATATGCTTTATTCTGGTATTTAGCTTCCCTCATTCTTGTATGATTTATTGTGTTTGTTTATTTATATTTTTTCCCTGTTTCTACTAAGTGTGAGCATTTATAGAAAAGAGAGAAGAATTAAATTTTTTTACATGAAAAATCGGTCCTGCTGCTGTTATAGCTCCAAATTAATCTTTTCAGATATAGAAAAAATCTGAAAAATACAGAAGTAAAATCCTTGACCCAAACCTCAAATGTTTTAAAGTCATATTTGCAAAATATTTTTATTATTAAATTAATTGCTTTAATTACCAAAAGTTGAAATGTTCTTTCCTAGAAACAGTAAACATTTTCTGTCTAATGCAGAAATCTTTTATTTATTTATGGCATTTTTAAGTTTTCTGTGGAAGAAATCAGTATCAAATTAGAACAAAGAAGTAAAGCCTGAAAGGAAAATTGGCTCTGCCTGGCCATGGGCTAGACAGATCACTGGAGAACATTTAAGATCATTAACTGCCTTTGCAGTGTATGATCTCCTGAAAGCTATAAATCCACCATACTGATTTTCTGAAATCATCCAAATCCTGGAATTTAGAAGAAACAGTGGTTTCTTTTACAGATTTCTCTACCATTTTATCTTTTTTCCTGTTTTGTAAAAATTTAAACTATTTTGCTGACAGTATAGCCCAGCAACAATATGAAGAAAGTAAAATTTGCACAATTTCTTCATAAAGTAAGTATTTTCTCTTTCTTTCAAGTCCAATACAGTAAACCAAAAGGAACAAGAATTATAAGAGACACTAGCATGGCAGCACCAAGAATACTTTAAAACTTAAAATAGAGAAAATCTGAAATGAGTTTTATAGGGAAATTACCTTTTACAAATTAAAACATAAATTTCATACTTAAAGAATATAAAAGTAGAGTATTTCGACAATTTTAAATTTGCTATCAATTTCTTTACTCAGTATTTAATCAAGACAATAGATTTTTGGGAATAATTTCAGTTTTGACATTTCATTTACTGTCAGAAAATATTTCGGTGAAAAATTTCCAATCAATCATTTCATAAGCTCTCTTCTAAACGCTAGCATCTAATTTTCACGTGAAATGGTGTCCATCAAAAAAGTGTCTGGTTTCTTTCTTTAGCTAAAAAGCAATATATTTTTGTAATAAAAGTTTCAAGATTAGATTAATAATCTGTGGAAGAAGATGGTTTGCTCGTTGTTCACGGCTTACAGACTCCATCAAAGATTTTTTTTATTCTTGTCCTTGAAATCCCCATCCATTAAATTTCTGAATAAAAAACCTGCTGCCCATGCTATTACCTCTTCACAGAATTTCTGGCTGGATGTCTGCTTGATCTTTCTACTTTCTGAAAGTTTATATGATAGTTCAGTCACTTCCAGTACATAGATATGAACCACCCCACCCATTCTTTTACATGGAGTGTCTGAACGACAGAGAGCAGTAAGGGCAGGTGGCTTCGTGAGGGAGGCAAGAGCAGTAAGGGCAGGTGGCTTCGTGAGGGAGGCAAGCTGGCAGACAAGCATGATAGCATGGATGGCAGAGCAAGGACCTCATGGAGGTCCTCATAGATACAGTCTCACAACTCCCAAGCAAGGGAGACAGACCATGACTGGTGTCAGAAACCAGGGGCAGATGCTACCCCAGGGTGGCTGGGCAGGCCTGCGGGGAGCATAGCAGTAAATCATGATCCTGGTCAGCAAAGACACCCCTGCCATGCAGGCTGGGCAAGGACCAGCACTGATGGACTGAGCTCCAACACAGTTCCCACTGGAGACCCAGCCCCTACTTCTGGTGTCCCACAGAAGTTGATCCCAGACTTTTCTCCCTGCAGCCTTGTCCCACATCACTACCACACTGCAGCAGTCAGCCCTCATCTTTTTCATTGACTGGTATTTTTTTATTCACACAGTTCCATGATAATATTCTCTTTTTTTTTCTTTTNGTAGTCTATCTTTGAAAAACTGTTCCTAGAGAAATAGAAGCTGCTCAGAAGATAATGGTGCCATTTGATAGAAGTTAAAATATGTATAGCAGATGATGTACTATGAGATGTTTCCCTGATATGACCTGTTGTTCAGATTGTATAGCTAACCTTTGTAGGAATATTCCCTGTGGTCCAAACATATGATTCTTTTTAGCATGCAACAAAATATTAATTATTAAAAAATATATCCCAAAACCAGCCAAGTCCTCTTTAGCCTGCTGGTACCCCACAGTGGAAAATACATTTCCTTTGATTGATCACTACTTTGACGCTGGGATTCAGGTTTCATTCTATGTGGCTGTGCTGATCCTTTTATATTCAGGTGAAGTCAGAATTATTAGCATGACTCTGACAGAGATGCTGACATGACGTATTTGAAACAAAAGTATTCGAATAGTGAGAAAAACTGCAAGGACAAAATCAGATGACTCAATAGAAGTTGGGATCTTAAAAAGACGAGTAAAGAGTACTAAATTTACAAAGTAACACTGAAATGCACTATTTCGTTTACCATTAACCTTTTTGATATGTTGCTTTTTGGACTTTAACTTATTTAATAAAGGGTGCCTCTTAATTACAAGAACAGGTGACTATTTCCTTTAAGTGAACATACTTACGTGGAACGTGGTAAGGGAGAAGCATCTTATTTTTCCTTCTGAATCACTGGCTTCAAAAACTACCCTATCATCATGTTGTTTTTTCTCCAGTCCTTCACAAATTAATATTTTGTATTTATTCATTTTATATTTGGGCCACCTGTTCCCAAACCTTTTCTACATGGAATCTTTGGGGAAAACTTCTAATCTTTACATCATCTTTTTAATTTCCCCTAACAATATTCTGATAAATGTTACCATCATTCTTTCTTTATTCTCTGTTTTCACTCTTGGTTCTTTTATGTATAGCTCTTTTTTTGCCTTTGGTTCATCTTTTTAAAAAATTACTTCTATGATACAGAAGAAAATTATAATGGAAAGCTCAATAAAATCTAAGGAATTATGCTCAATTTTTATTTTCATTTTCTCTATTTCATTAAGTAATTCTATTTTTTCTGCTGTTGGAGAATCATAAACTCTTGACTCGAACTGTTCATACAGTTCATAGTCTTGCTTATGGATTTGAAAAAGCTAGTTACTCAAAAGGGACAAATAGAATTACATTTTCTACAGCAGATGTGGTTAAGAAGAATCTCATTTTTTACATGGATATGATTTCTTACTCAATATGAATGAGTAGAATAGGAAAAACTGGAAAGATAATCTTTTTCTGGAGCTGTATGTGGTGACTGAGAGACAAATGACTATGAGATGCATTAGATAATAGAATTGATCAAAGTACTTATTTTCTAAGATCTCCTCTCCTCTGTGATTCATTTTTTAATGAATTCCATTGTGCACCTGGAGATGAGAAGTTGCCTGTTTTGTATTTCTGCATGGATGGATTAGTTTAAAATGTCCATACAAACTCAATTTAATCTTTAATAATTAAAGAGGTTTTGAAGTTTTTAACCTTTCTAGAAACACTGGATCAAGGTATTTATGATTTCTGGCGTGAAGAGAGGAGCTAAGTGAGGTATGATAAATGGGGAGAGGTTATAAGTCCAGAGGTCAAATAGAGGAGAGTATCAATCACAAATATGGATTTGTCTCTGCTTATAATTATTACCCACTCTGTTGAAAATATATGTTGAAAATTATTTTAAAAAATTAATTTGAGCATTTCCTAAGTAGAGGAGATTTGACAGAAAATCTGTAAAAATTCTCTGCTCAAAACCTGCCACTGTTAATACTTACCGTAGGTGTTTCCAGTCAATAGACAGTAACGTAAATATGCCTTGTTGGAATTTACTGCAGCACCTAGACACAGGGAACTATTCCTGTATTAAAAGCTGATGCTGCCTAATTAGAACATTTATCTACCTCACATCACTTTTACAGGACATTTATATTTAACTATTTGCATAGCATTCTTTTTATTCCATAGTCGTATGACCCTCATCGACAAACCTTCCATGACAGTGAGCATGAAAACTGCAGCGCGTTCTACATGTTCTACATGTTTGGAAAGGAACTGTTTTGTAAGATTAGAATTCTAAGCAAATATAAGACAATCCTCAGTAAAACATGAGGTCAAATACAAGCACTTCTATTTTATAAAAATGTATTTAATACCCTGTAGACGTATCAAATTAACAGTGATTTTCCAATGCTTTTAATTAACATGAGGTCAGAAGTAAGAGTAAATAAGGTGGCATTATACCCGTTAAAAAGTCCAAGAGGTGGTACTCTCTCTGCGTTTCACATGTACATACTGCATCTTGCAATTGGGAAGAGAAAATTATTTAAAAACATAACTTGTCAGACTTTCATGTAGTTTTTCTTACATTATCATCTTCTTATTGCTTGAACTTAGAAGAAACAGTGATCTTTCTTGTCACCCTTAAGTAATTCAAAATATTTGCTTATTTTTTTCACCTAGAAAGTGTTGTTCCCCACACAACTCTTGCACATGTTCATGAAGGAGGATAATTACTTCTTAAAAGGATGGACATCTGTAAAACTGATGAAGAAATAAGACAGTGCACAAATAAGTCTTAGGCACTGTATTTAATTCCCAAACTAGTAGCCTGCCATCCAGAATCTTTGGAACACAAAGATTTTACTGGGAAGTGCAAGAAAACCAATTATCTTAATATTCGCTGAAGGTTTACATTCATCCTATACCTTGTACTGAAAATGAAACATAACACTTATTTCTACTAATTCTATGTTCAAACAGGGTTTTTCATACCCAAACCATGTATAAGAACCTCTTCAATATTTATGTCTAACAAAGGAAATGTTATTTTTTTCTTACATATCTTTACAAGTGCAAAGAAACATTTGATAGTTAACTGCTTTGCATGACAGGATATGAAATCATACAGAATGAGAAATAAATTAATGAGCTCTCCTAGCCTAATTCTGCAAAACGTTTGCTCCAAGTTTCAAAAAGCTTCAAAAGTAACTCTGAATGTGATTTTCAGGTGTGTCCCAATGGGAGATGTCAGTAATGTTCTTTTGGTATTTCTAGGGCTTTTAAAGGCATACGCATTCAAGGGAGACTTGATTACTTGGCAAAGACAGTGTTAAAGTGGAGTTGAAAAACTCACAGAAACATAAAAATGAAGTGATGAAAGGGAAAAACTACTGAAAAAAAAAAAAAAAAAACCCTGTTGCACTGGCACTGTCTGCCTAGTTACAGTTTATTCAAAAGTATGAAACTCCTATGTCTGATGTGGAGAGAAAAGCACAAGAAAATCAATAGCTTGTTAAGAAAATTGTTGGGATGTCAGTTAGTTCCCAAAGGGCAATTCTTTACAAAAGATTTTGTGAGTGACAGCTTTTCCTGTCACCCATAACTGATGGAATAGAGGTGACTTCTCACAGAACAGTAATGGTAGTACCAGGGTCAAAGAAAGAAACATGGCAAAATGTATAAGAAATATAATTATGGGAAATCAGAAAGAGAATAAAGTGGTAAATACACTAATCATTACTGTCTCAACTCTTTCTAGACTTCAGTTACTTTTTAAGCAAGAGAAAGCAATGTATCATCAGATGAAACACCAGATGTAAAATGCAATGGTCATGGGGTTTTGAGAATGAACAGTAAATTCACTATGGAAGAAAGGCCTGTGCCCATCAAGTTCATTATCATTTATGGAAGCATAGATAAGTTCAAAGGAAACTCTGAAGCTCATCTAGCCTGGCCTTTTGCTGAAAGCAGGATTCAACTCAAACTGAAATCAAGTTGCTCAGAATCTTGTCCAGCTGAGTTCTGAAAAGTTGTCAATAACGACAGCAATAATGGTAGCAGGCAGATCAGGAAATTCCAAAACTATAAGCCTGAATTTCAGCAGCTTGACCTAAAAAGTCAATCTTTTAACAACTTTTATGTACCTATATATATTCATATTTTTCGTGAATTGAGGAAGTTTGGGTGCTTAGCTCACATTCACCAGTCTGCTATACTTGTAATTTATCTTGAAAAGGGATTAGGTTAACTCCAGCCTGTACTGTGTAATAAGAAGTCTGGTGCTATACAAGGTCTTGTAATGCTGAGTGTTATGCTGACGAGGGCAACTTTAACTGTGTCTGTACCTGACACTGTATACAAAAGAAATAGAAGCCCAGCAGCATAGCAACTGATTGAAGGAAATGCTCTGATTCAGAATAAAATTTGAGGAATAAATTAAAGGAATCAAAGGACAAGAGAAAGTAGTTTACATTTTAAAAGGGAGGAAGATCTGATGAGACAGCAAGTATCCAGTAGAGAAAATTTCTTGCTCAGACATCTCAAAAAAGCAAGACATAAAGGATAAGCTATTGCTAAGGAACACTTCATGCTGTGTTGTCAGCACAAACATAACATTAACAATAGCAGCTGAAGAAAAGATAGAAGAAAACTGAGAAACCTAAAAAAAATACTGCTTAATATATTGCAAAGTGTTAATCAAGAGGCAGGCTAAGTAAACTTTTTTCACCTTTTTTGTCACTTTCAGTGAAACTTCCTCCTCCTCCTCCTACCCCCCCAAAAATTAATATTACAAATCAAAAACTCAACAGGATTATTCTTTCTATGTTGTATGCATTTTCTCCCATCCTTTCTCCAGTGCAGTTTTTAATGTGTCTTGGTTGATAATTTGTTGTTAATGTGTCTCAGGAGGCCTCAAGGCCAGGTTGGATGGGGTTTTGAGCAACCTGATCTAGTGGGAGCTCTACCTGCCTGCAGGGGAGTTGGAACTCAATGATCCTTAAGGTGTCTTCCAACTCTAACTGTTCTATGATTCTAAGATTCTATGATAATTACCCCTCCTGTTCTGCAGTCTAAACCACCTTTCTTAGTTCTCCCATCTCTAACATATTTTTTTTCTCCTTGGCACAAATCAAGTCTGACAGAATATTAAAATCAGTAAACATAAGTAAGTTAAGATCAAGGTGCGATCCGTTGTAGTTCTTTCCACATTCGTTAGTTCCTAAGGCTTGTATTCACTCTGAATTATTTGACTCTTGTGGTTTATACTGATGACCTACAAGCATTTGTTGTCACAGCTGAAGGAGGTACTCACAAGTTGTACGAGGGACAGGGGCATGAGAAGCCAAAGCATGCGAAACCAGGGGAGCCTTAACAGTCACTACCAGCTTGGCCTTCATCTGAGGTTTACTTCTTCTCTTTCAGATACAAAGAAGAGGTGATAGGTTGAATAGCTTAGTTTTCACAACTACATTTTTTTTCTAAGTAAGAGTAGTGGTTTCTACTGCAGCGTTGTTTCACCTTTTTCCACTAAGTATTTGTGTCTAGTAAGGGTTTTCTGCTTTTCCATTAACATTTCTGAATAAACATTTTAATTTTAAGGAGAACTGAATGGCATTAAGTTTTTAAAAGGCAAGTTTCTCTTATGGTTTTGACTGCGTTTTGGTTTTTCTTGAGTTCTTACACTTAATAAAATAGAAGTATGCTTGCTATCAAAACTTCCTGACACATAGAATCACAGAATCATAGAATACTTAGACTTGGAAGGGACCTTCTAGATCATCGAGTTCCAACCCCCCTGCCATGAGCCACCTCTCCCCTAGAGCAGGTTGCTCAAAGCCCCATCCAGCCTGGCCTTAAACACTTCCAGGGATGGGGCATCAACAACTTCTCAGCATAATTTCTCAGAAAGCTCCCACTTTTCAATATGCAGGGTTTTACAGAGGTGAGGATCCCCGGGTTGAGATGAAGACCACAGACTGCACTGTCCTTGTTCTGCTGGGCCCCTGGAGGCAACCAGGGACCTTCATACGGAGAAGGTACCACGCACCAGCAGAGACCAGCTTTGCCTTGGAAGTCTAAGCCCTCCAAAGATGTAGGAGAGGAGACGAAACAGGAAAAAGGGGCCCACATTAGACCTGCCTGAAGCAACAATGGAGGACAGCCTACCCGAACCACAAGTAAAAAATCTCTATACAGATGTACCTCTCCTTGAAATGTTCACAGCAGCGGGTTCCTGACGAGGACCGAGGCCAGTCCAAAGCTGACATGGCTGACGGGATTCTGTCCCTGTGGGACCCTGTGGAGAGATCCTGATGCCCTGTGGCTGGCTTCAGCTCATCCCTGTCCTCACAGACCTGCCTTGGTCTCCACCAAGCCATATCCAACTGTGGGTACATGTACCAGCCCAGCCTTAGCCTGTCCCTGTCCTCAGAGAGGCAGCTGCCTCGGTGCCCTACTTGTTGCCTACTCCTGGCTCACATAGTGGGATGGGGTCTGGCTGCCAGGTCAAGTCCTGACATGGCCCCTGGTCCCCACAGCACCATGACACACTCCTGCAAAGAATCGGGAATGAAAACCAGATAACTTTACAATTGCTTTCAGTCTCTGCATGAACTTACTATAGTAGTAATATCAAAATGAAATAAACACTGAAGAGGAACAAGGAGATGGGATTTACTTAATTATTTTAAATTAATTTAATTGCTGACATTTTGAGCAGCAATTTAGTTTCCTGAGCTCTTGTTTTCTCCCTCTCTGGATGACATTGGGATTTCTGCCACTTTTTTATTGCCTTCGGTTCCCTCAGCAAAAAGAGCTTCAACAGGTGAAAATTTTAAAATCCATTTTAGTCAAGTGACTACATGGAGGCAGCATAGCATATGAAAGCATAACACTTTATTTCAGGGAGCAAAGAGGAATAAAAGGCGCCAGCTCATCAGCAGTAGACTGAAATCCACCTTGCCAGTTTTGTGTACTGATGTTATATATAGCCACTGCAGCCACACACACACCATGCGCTATACAAAAACAGCCTTTGGAACCATTTGGACTAATAAAAAGAAAGAGACTTGTCTGGCATAAAAAGGGGGCTTGTTGTTTTTCTTCTCTTTGGCTGCTGCTGCTGTTGTTAAAATAGGACAAACATTTTAACGTAAACCTTATTAGACAAGATGGAAACAGACCAGCAGCCAGAACTAACAATAACAGGCATGTGCAGTTTTAGATACCATAATCCATTTATAGGTATAGTCATTTTCAGATGAGTATTTCTTAAGAAGCCACTTGCAAACATTTGCAAAACTCCCTGCAGTTGTCAGCTAGATTGGTTCTACATACTCTCCTACTCTACACAATGTAAATGCCGACACCTTCCTTTTTTCTTAAATTCACAAGCCATTAATTACTGACAACTCACTTTCTGCCTCTGAGGTACTTTGGTGACTATAAGATTTATTCTAAGTTCAAAGTTAACCATCTTGTTATGTCAGGATTTTGCTGCTGTTGTGGTTGTTTGCAGATAAATAATTTAAATGTTCCACCTCTCTCATCTGGATCAATGTCTGTGTTTTACTCTACCTGTACAGCTCCACGCCATTGATGATAGATTTCTTGGTGCCAGTGTTTTCAACATTACAGCCAGTACAGTTGCTGATTATGCACATTAACCATCGTGATCAAAAATTTCACTAATCTGCTTGCTTCCTGTCAAGACATACTGCTAAAATAAAACCCTGTATAGCCCTCATGGTCAAAAATTGCTATATGATCAATGATGGGTTCACTGAAAATGGCAATGAGTAATATTGATTTTCCTGAAAGGTAGATTTTTTCTATATTACAAATAAATAAATAACCGATCATTCCTAGACCTTCATCCTGCATTTTAACAGCTATAAAATGCTTCTACCAAATGTCCGTATTTATAGAAAACAGTCACATATTGTACCCAGCTGGATATTTATGAGGCAACAGTTTTCTATAAATACAAAAATTTGGTAATTATCACTGTTGTGCAGTAGTAATAAGCACAGCTGGGGAATGCTGCTGCTTGTTTTTCATTGGCTGCAAAGCTAAATTTCAGACTTATAGGTCCTCTCTTGTTCTCATTTGCTTTTTTACTCCACGTTTAAAAAAGCAACTTCAGGACATCAGACTTAAATCTGTGCCTGGCCCATGCATCTTCTTGACAATGGCATGTTCCGAGGTAAGTGGAGTCAGTATGACTGCTTCTGTGCCTTTGGATCAAGCCACAGATGTTATTCAGAACTGAATCACTGAAATGCCTAAACAAAAAGCTGAAGCTGAAAAACAACACTCTCTCTCTCCTACCTACCCCAAAGATGTAAATTTCCTAGATGTTGTAGTAAAATTCTGGAATTATTTCATAGCTCTTAAGTTTTGCATGTTTGCTTCCTAACTCCCTGTCTCCTTCCTTCTTTCCTTTCCTCCTTCCTTCTTTTTCATTAAGCAATCAAATACCATTGGTGTTGAAATTATTGGACAGTGCAGTACTGAAGAACACCAACAAATAGTGTTCTATTAGTGACAGGCTGCTAACCTGTACTAACATTGAGGACACTCTAACTATTTTGAAATTATCTGGGCACATAGGCAGCTGGTGGCTAACGTTCCAAATTGTCACCTACTACTAATTAAATGTGAGACATTCATGTACAGTTTTCATTTACAGCTTTTAGAGCTTGTAACTACCTGGCATGATAGAAATTTAAGTAGAGTTTCAGGGTGGTTTTAATTTATTTTTTTTTTTTTTTTCCCCCCACAAGGCATTTAATTGAGGTATTTCTTTTTTATTTCCTCTCACTTCGGATTTCCAGAACTAACATGAGACTGGTGTCTTTTGGAGGGTGAGATGATTCTGTTTTGGTGTATATCCTTCATGACCTGACACAATTATTCTTAATATCAGAATTTACTTTATTTACTCACCTACCTTCAGAAAATAAATGTTCCCAAAAGATGATTAGTAGAATGGCCTTTGTTGCCCATTTGTACTGGCCTTCCAAGCTGCCTGGCCAAGTAGAGGACAGCTGCACTTAACTCTGTAAAAGCCATTGTGGATGCATTTCACTCCACTTCCTTTTCCTCTTTAAAAAAAAAAATAAAACAACAAGAGATATGTTTTCCTTTTTGATATTTTTTCAGTTTTCTGAAAACTATGTAGATGGAGAAGTGATGTAACCACCAAGTCAGACTAACCACTGAACTTCTACTGGATTCTACCTGATGATTTTCAAAAGACTCCTGTAAGATCCATGACACAGAAAAAGCCAGGCCGAATTGGATCCTCTTGACAGAAGGTACCTTGTTTAATTGCTGTTAAGGGAGAAATTTTTGGAACTGGTTCATAGACCAGCTGTACTTCAGTTTTTGTCAGTCTTTCTTGTAAACTTCTATGGCTCATAAGTGCTTAGCAACCACATCCTGATAGGTTATTTGGGGTGTTTGGTGGGTTGGGCTTTTTTTCAGTTGGTTGATTGCTTTGTTTTGGTTTGTTTTCAGCCCATGCAGAAGGAGGATATATGGTAAAACAGAAAAAAAAGAACAAAGGAGAAATAGAGAAGGTAAGAAGTAGTGCGATAACATAGTAGCAAAAATGCAGCAAAACTTAGTGCAGACCTTCTAGGAAGGAAAGGTGATTTCATTAAAAATGAAACCAAATCAAACAAACTGTACTAATTTAACTTATTAACACTCATACTCACATATGCATAAGCACAAGGATCTTTGTGTCTCAGCAGCCTCTCCAGTATGCAGTGACTAAGGTGCTTGTATTATAGCAGTTCATCCCAGGATGATACAGATTCCAAGGAACACCAACTGCTCATCATCTCCTCAATTTTTCTTAGATAGGTGATAATGTGTTATTTTTGCATGTGTCTATTTGACTCTTCAGAGATTAATCTCTCCATCCTGTCCAACTTCAGTAAGTCCTCGGATTTTACTCAGTTATTTGTCTATTGACACTGATGTTTTGAGAATCAGCGTGTATGTGTGTATGTCTTGATGACCACCTGATAATCTATGTGCTACCAGCACATGCTGTTCTTATAGGCATCACATTGTTCGGTTTTAGTTTCTCTTGCTTCTATAGCTGAAAAATGCTGTTCATTTTCCATTCACACTGATCTTAATGACTTTCCTCTAGTTCCCCATAAATGGAAACTACAGAACCAATTTCCTTTGTTTCTGTTTGTTTCCCTGGATCAACTAATAGATTAAAGCCATTTCTCAAAATGCAATGATATGGTTTTTATATAGTTTGTAAGCAAACTACACAAATCAGTAAACTTTTCTATCTGGTCAAATGTGACAGCTGAGGAATATGAGTGAACTCATAAAGGTCCATGGTTCTCTGAGTAGTAAATTGGTCATTACCAAAGAATGTAAACTCTCTGAAGTGCAGTGTATTTATACAATGATGGGCAAATTCTTTTGAGAAAAACAGTCTGACTGTGATAAAAGGCAAGAAGAACACATATGCCTAGAAATGTGACAGCACTTTCCATTCCCAGCTTTCATCTGGTATACAAGGACACATCAGCTGACTTGAGCCCTGGAACTGCAATTCCCATCTCAAGGCTGGGAAAATCTTTTGAGAACGTTTAATCACATCTTCTCCTTGCTAGGTTTCTTCTATATTAATTTTTCACTTTTAATTACAGGGCCTTTAGTCTGAACTATGGCCATTCTTATGTTCTTGTTCTTGTGGATGTTAACCTCTTAATCTTGTCTGTGTTCTAACATAGCCCTCCAAATTTTCAAGGCTTCTTTGAATGACATCATCTTCTTCTTACTTAAAATACTGATGTAATATTATTCACAAAAATATATTGTCATTTTGCAAAAATACAGCAGAACATGCATATTTTATATTTTCTGCATTTTCAACTAGACTACAGTTATTGCCACATAAGAGCAAGAGTGTGTAAGAGGGGAGAAGAATATGAATGACAGACAAATAGTCTCCATTGTAGTGCTGAAAGGCAGCCAGCCACATGTCCTTTCTCTGTCAGCCTCTACTTTCAATCTGTGAATGAAAAATGTAAGTATGGACTAGAAACAAATAGTTAATCACATCCTGTAAAAGATTTTGTGGGACCTCATGCAATAAAAACCCCACAAAAAAGACTTTAAAGTTGTAAATCTGCAGTCCTTCACTGTAGACCACTTTTAGAGTTAGTGACAGATTGACTAAGGTATAGCAAGATGTACTGATACTATGAAAGATTAACAAGTAGATGCTCCATATTCATTCTGTGCACTGTTAGATACTTAAGTCCACTGGCACTCCGAGCAAAGTACTAATTAGGTGTATTATAGCACCCCAAAGTAATACAGCAGGAATTTAGTTTTCTAAATCCATGCACAGGTTTTAAATAGATCTTCTACAGAGATGATTAACTAACGGCTTTTACAGGTATGCTACAAAAATGTAATTTTAAGTGCTTTTAATGCATTGGTAATCTATTGGAAAATTTTATGCAGTTTGAATATTTTAGCACCTGCCTGAATTCATAATTAAAAATTGATTAATGCTATTGCAAACACTGGGATAAAAGGTGAAAGCTCATGAAAATGCATGTGTTTGTTATTATTCTGTATTTTATCACTTAAATATTGATCACAAGGAAATAGACCTCTTCCCTGTCTTTCTTGGTCTGATTCCACACTGCCTTAGGTAATCACCATCTTGTGTGCAAAAAAGTGTGAGCACGATCAGAGTAGTAGTACTTTACATGCACACTGAGAAGCTCTAAGAAACTACACAGGCTTTAGGCAATGGAGAATTGGATTCCCTGCCTATGGAGCATTGTACACTACTAACTAGTTCCCAGTTTTACAAAGGCAGAAAATACAAAAGAGATTTATAGATAGCTATTCTGTCAGGCAGTGAAGCCTTAAACAAATATTCTTTCTTACTCCTCCTGATTTTCTTATTAATTTATTCTTCTTCCTGTTTTTATCGACGTACAGAAGCACAGATCACTCTTCAGGAAGAAGAGATAGAGATTGCTAGAAAACTGAACTTATTTTCCTGGAAAACTTTTGCTAGTGATTATATAAGAGCCTGTGACAAGGAAAAATTTGCCTAAAATAACTAACTGCTGGTGTTAGAAATGTTATGGGTCTGAATGTCTTTCTGCACTGACTCGTGCCTTGAAAGTTACACCTGCTTTTGGGAATTACTGTTCAGATAGGCACATTGTGTTACCTCGGAAACAGCTGCGACTGAATGTGTATATTTAGATAGAAGGTATTTCACTTCCTTCACATTTCTGTCTGATATGCCATTTACTTTTTATTTAAACTGTTAATGTAGTCAGTCCTTTGCTATCACATCTGCTCTCTTTTACTCTTAACTCTACCAAGTTGCAAAAGATAGTGCTGCAAGGTTGCACCTCTGGTGACACTGCCACATTTCGGTTATATTCAAAATTTCTACAGAAGAAAGAGTAAAAGAATATTATTAACATATTTAGGACCAGAAAGATAAATTCTATGCACCATCTTTAGAGGATTTGATATTTCATCAAGACAGGTCAGCTAATAAAATCGCACAAGGTGACTTCATTTCCTTTCATTTCACTTCAACCATAGTGAACAAGGGTATTTGTCTGTAAGACAGGCGCTTGGCAGGAGTGAGGTGTAGCTAGAAAAAAAGGGAGACTTAAATTACAGAATCTTATTTTTGTTACTGGAATTGAATTCTGTGGCCATGGGTAAGTCACTTAAATAGTATGTGCCCTGATTCTTAGCTGCTTCTGTGTAAATAGACCTCTAATACTTGGCTAAATGCCGTAAGTATAAAGTTTTTCCACTATGGTTGTTATTCTTATTTTACACTGATCTTTCCCTAATTAGGGGAAACAATTGCATTAGTGATTTAAAGGTAACACAATTCAGATTTCAGTGAATCTGATATTATAAGGAAATATGCTTTCTGTAGATGAGTGATATATGTTTCAAAAATACGTTCTTTGTAAAGCTATTATGTTTAAATTGTTAAACAGTGCTTTAAAACAAACAAAAAAAGATTTGAGAAGATAAAACCTTCAATTTCCTGCAACATTCTTGTCATGTTAGAGCAGAGAAACCAGTGGAGATGGCAAAGATTAAGAAATTAAAAAAAAAAAATAAAAATTATTATACAAACCTGTTTCCACAGATTCATTTATTTTTGCATATAAAATAATTAAAACTTCTGATTGAAATTATGAAAATTTTATTTCCTCCTCAGTATTCAAATATGAATGCCCCTTTGTTTAATCTCATTTTCTAACATTTTTTTTTCTAACAAATCTTTTTACTTTTTCCCCCATTTATCTTCTGAAGCACTATACAGAACAATACTGAAGATGCCTTCCGAATTTCTTACTGTTTTCTGTTCAATGATACGTAGAACTGCACCAGTCATGATAACTGAGCCATAAAGACTCCTATGTGCAAATATCATGAGGCTAGAGCATGCAAAGGTGAGCTGTCTTTTCCAAATTAAGTACTGGGAAAGTGGTCTTGAGTGACATACAGTAGGGGAATGACAAAAGATAGTTTCAGATACTCATCCAGAAATGACAGAAATTGGGAAAGAAAAGCTAAGTATCAGTAAAAGGGAAAAAAAAGAGAAGTCAAAGTTGCTTAGCTAAAACCTGTAATTTGTAGGTATTTGCATGTTCAGTGTTTAAGAGACTCTTAACAGCTAGAACTTGGTTCTTTAAAATATCAATCCTAAATTTTAAACTATTTAATGAATTTCATTTGATCTCAAATCAGATTTATACCCATTCAGTAACACAGACCCAGCATGCTGCTTTAAGTACCCAGGGTTCAAGACTTGTGCTCTAGACCCTTCAGAAGCTTCACTGACCTTGTCCAATGGCTTCATTGTTCACAAGCAATAAAGCCAGTGAAGGGTCTAGAGAACAGATCTTATGAGGACCAGATGAGGGAACTGGTATTGTTTAGTCTGGAGAAAAGAAAGCTCAGGGAAGACCTTATAACTCTCTATAACTACCTGAACAGAGGTTGTAACAAGGTGGGGGTTGGTCTCTTTTCCCAGGTAACAAGTAATAGGATGAGACGAAACAGCCTCAAGTTGTACTGGGGAGGTTTAGATCAGATATTAGGAGAAAAATTCTCCACTGGGAGGTTTATAAAACATGCATAACCTTGCCTTATAAAGCAGATTATTCTTGTCCTTCTTATATTTGCACATTTAGAAAGAAAGCAACCTTCTCTCAACATTTTTACTATCTTTACTAACATGATTTCTTAAAGATTTTTCCATTTTTTTAGTCATCTTTATAGTCTTTTTCTGTACTTAATTCAGGTTAATTACATCATTATCAGGTGAATAATACTGTATAGAATATTTTGA
Source organism: Thinocorus orbignyianus (assembly GCA_013400375.1). Lineage (NCBI taxonomy): Eukaryota > Metazoa > Chordata > Aves > Ciconiiformes > Thinocoridae > Thinocorus > Thinocorus orbignyianus. The sequence continues at coordinate 45,756 of VXBW01004969.1, forward strand.
GTAAGATCTTGTAAAGATGTCACAAAATGGGAGCAATGTTTTCCTATGTGTCCTGAGAATATCTGGCTTGATGCATCCTAGGATATTATTGCCATCCCATTACTCACCAATGGATACAGATTTTTCCTTTCCTTTGTCACATAGTCAATGTAATTTACTTTTATAGACTCAAATTCTCATTAATCCTGGAGTATGTATCTTTGTATTTTGCATTTTTAAATTTAAATAAATTTCCATTGCTTTAGTCCACAAATTCATCTGATTCTTCAAACTATTGGTCTGGTCCTCCAGGGTGTGGATAGTACTTTACACTTCGTATCACCTGTGTGTGTAAGAGCACCCGTTTTCTCTATGGAAAATATTGAACAAATCTACGTCAAAAATGCTGTCTAGGAAAATCACTATCACTTGATTCTATGATTCTATGATGATCTAATAGATCAGCTGTCACAAAATATGTGTTTAAGTATACTTGCAAATTTACATAACGAGAGTGATTCTTGTGTGCTATCTAATGCAATTTTGTAACTTACTCAAGAGCTTGAGGAGTTACATGGATTTGGTAATTTTTTTCTCCAAAATATGTTCTAAAGCCATTATGCAGTACTGAGGCCTATTATATGTATACCTCTGCTGTACATACAGTGCTGTATTTCCTGCTCTCCATTCGGAGACCATTGCCATCATTTATTCCTAGTAATGGACTTCCAATTTCAACTAGTGATTCTTTTAAGGAATAGATTCGTCAGGTACAGAGACTAATGGACTATCCTGATTTTGTCAGAATATGCAGCCTAAGGTTTGTTTCCATGTCAGATATGCTTATTCCTCTCCTCTCCTCTCCTCTCCTCTCCTCTCCTCTCCTCTCCTCTCCTTTATTTTTCCATTTTCTTTACTTTTCTTATTATTTATTTATTTATTATCACGTGCCTGGTTTTCAATATACTGCACTCTTTTTAATGGAGAGTTTTTAACAAGCGTAACTGCATTCCCAAAACTTCTTGGACCTTCTGAAACTTATAGAGTAAGACAATATGTAGTAAATGTGCCTATTGTGCCACAAGTAACATGAATCCTCCTTTGTATCATTGGTTTACAACTCAATTTTTAAGAATGCAGCAATATAATAACACATAACCTGCACTAAATCTGTCTAAAATCTGCAATTTTCAGAAGAACCATTTTCAGAAATTACTGAAGTAACTTTTGCCCTAAACATTAGTTTCCCTAGACAGTTACCAAAGTTACCCAGCCCATCCAGGACCTGAATGGTGCTGATAACGTGTAGTTGGTGCAGAAGTTTCTGAGAATCCAAACTTATTCTGCCCGTGGTTTTCACACAACCAGAGAGCAAGTGCATGGGGCAGACAAACCTCAGCTGATGCAACATGAGCTGGTTTGGGTCTAGAAGGTAAATTCACAATTCATTGTGCAAACAAACTCCTCCCTCACCCTTAAACTAGGGTGACTGTGTAGCTCTTGGATCCCCAAATGTGGAGCGTCAGAGGGATTACACTTAGTGATGTGGATCTCAAATATTATGGTTCTCCATTTACTGCCTGGATATGTCTTTATTCTCATTGATGTTGTTGAAACACGGCTCTTTTAAGATTTTATTTTGCGGCATGTAGCCAAGACAATCTCAGTAGACAAAAACAGTATGGTGAAAGTAAAACCTAGCTATCTAGATTCATTACTTTTACACAGTGTCAATTAAAGCATGTAGAATGTTTTAGGTATTTGGAATTCAAATCAAGAAAAGAGAATTTAGTTCAGTTGAAGAAGAATTTTGTAAAGTTTTATCCAGGAAAAAAATAATGCTTATTCTTCCTGACTTGCTAGAATAGGATGCTGAAGAACAGATTTTCATCCAGAATATATCTAATTTGCTCCCTGAAAAAAAAAAAAAAAA
>VXBW01004969.1:47741-83467 GCA_013400375.1 Thinocorus orbignyianus
CTCTCCTCTCCCTTTCCCTCCCCTTCCCTCCCCTTCCCGATACGTTACTTTTCTATATTAGTCACATTTGAAAAAAATAATAATCTGAGGCAAAAAATATTCCTTTGGCAACTGGAATAAATTAACTTTGATATTTATTCATTTCCTATCAAGTATTACCATCATTTTTTTTTTTCTGTTTTCTATCTCTGCTGACCCTTCTCTATTTTTATCTTTGTCACTGAGAGTTATAATTTTCTTTAAAAAGTTCAGCTTAACTACATTTTGACTATTTTCACTTTGTTTTGGTACTTCCTTGCAATGATGCAATAAGCTTCTTTCTTGCAGCTTCTTTTCCTGTGTTTTGTAGTTGCTTTCTTAATATTCTTCTGGATATGTTTGAGGTTGTTTCATTATTATTTTTCATTCAGTAAATCTTATACTTTTTCCATAACAGTTATTATGCCCTCTTGTTTTGAATAAAAGATCCTGATCAAATTTACCCTTTCTACAGAAAATAATTCTTTGTCTGTTCCACATTCAAAATCTGGTGTTTTTCATTCAAGCCAATCAATATCAACAGCTAGAAGTAGGAAAATAAAATGTTAGAGAATTGCATTTCGACACATCAGTCACAGATTACTTTCTCTGGCTAAATTCTGTTATAAATATACTTTCCAATCTAAAAGAGTTATCTGCCAGCTCCATGTAAAAGAATATCTTTTCCCTAAGATTATTATGATTTCTATTTCACAATACATGTCTAGAAAATTATAGTGTTTCATAATTATGTTACTTATTACTTCCAGAATTTTATTGAGATTATTACATAGTGAACATTTACAATTTCCTATAGGTTAAAGGAAAAAAAAATAAAGAAAGAAGACATTGCAATCCTGTTAAAAAAATGCATTTAAATTATATCTAAATATATAACTGCTTTAATGATTACTTTTGACCTGATTTAAACATAACTGCTAGAAGTTTTGAAAGTTGAGCAGAACAGCTGATTAAATATCAGAAAGGTTTTACGAATGACCTTAACTTGAATTATTTTTGCTTTGTCAACTCTTTTCTTTTGTTTCTAATGCTATTATAAAAATGCTGAATTAACAATCCATTAACATCTGAAGCTTTCTTGATCTTGTTCTGTGATGGCTAATACAGGTGTGTTTTTTTTCACCACTGTGACTAAAAAAATGACCTGAGGGGTACATTTTAACATCATATGGAAAGAGAGTGCGTATTTTGGTGTGTGTGTTAATTCAGTACTTTTTGTCTTTGCTGCTATTGCCAAAAAAAGTGCTAAATTAATGGTCAGCAATATGTGAAGATTTGTTCTCTATGACCTAGTTTCAAAATCCCATTCATTTGACACAGGCTTCCTGATAGCCAGCTGAGAGTAATACAATATCTTTCAAGTAATATTGACTAGCATCTCCTTCTCACCCATAACTCAGTTTACACAGGTAGAGGGGTCTTCCTAATTCATTATTAACTTAATAACTTTCTTGCTCTGTCCTTTCCTTAGTACTGTCCACAGTACCACAGTTTTTTGAAAAGTTTTATTCTTTTGGAAAAAAAGAACGTTACTCTAGGTGGATCTAGAAGGCAGCACTACCAGAAGCACAGATTACAAACCCCAATGCTACAATCTAATTTTGCAACCCAAATAGTGAGAATACCTGGTGCACCTTAACCTTTTAGAGACTGAGAGGTTGTATAATATAATAGATTTATTAAAGGAGGGAAGTAGTGAAGGGGAATGACGAGAGGGAAAATAACAGAAAAACGTGAAGGAGTATGGGTCTACCAGAAGTCTATAAAGTCATTTGACCAGTCACTTATTTTTCAAACTGCCAGCATGTCTAACCTACATAATACTGATGGACTACCACTACCTGTTGACCTTCAAATTGTATGCTAACCTTACATGTTATAACTATTTTAGAGCTAGGAGAAGGTTAAATTTATTTGCTTGCAAACTATAATTTATATTTTAGTGTTCTATGTTCAATTACATTTTCTGAAGTGAACTAGGTTTAAAAATTCATACTTAACAGCTCTCTGATGAATACACTTCAATGTAAACAAGATGTCCTGTTTCTGAGCTGGTTAAAATTGCATCCATTTAGTCTAACATCATGTCATCTTGCACATACTTTCCTGCCTGCTGACTTTAAATAACACGTCTCTAGCTCCTTGGGCAATATGTATTAAAAATATTAAGTTTGCTCTTTATCTTGTAATTTGAAAGTCGGTAGGAACTTATGTATTAAAAAATAATTTAAAAAATGTAAAAATAGGATGTTTCAGGATCTATTATGCTTTTGTCCTAAGCCCAGCTAGCTTGTTATTCTTCTAAACACAAGATATTCTGATTTTACACTTCAGCTCACATAGAGTGTCAAAAGATTAGATTCTATTAAAAAAAAACAGCAAATGCTAAAAAGCAAAGCTTTATTATTGACCTATTGTGTGGTTCTTTATGCAGAAGGTGTAGAAAGAAAGCACAGCAAGTGGAAAAGAATTAGAAATTATATAAGACCATTGTGAACTACCAAAGATTCCTGAGAAAATTAAGGATGCTTTCTAAAGAATTTAGGTTATACAGTTTTAATGGAAATTGTACAGATAAAGGTTCATGCAATAGTTTGGTTGTTTGGAGATAAAAGACTGGCATTGTCTCTTTCATTATAATAAAAAAAATATCAAAAGGTGAAAGTTATATATGACCTTTTTTTCTCTTATAACTAGATTTCCTAAGGTAAAGAGTCTTGTTACATTTCAGTGTCTAAAGAGTGTTGTATTCAGATGTCTTGTCTCCAGGGAATTTAGAAGATGAGGGAACAGTTCTGAACCTGACCCTTAGAGGTGTTTAACTACCTCACTGCCATTGATCATGTTCCTAAATTCCTTTGAAGATCCGAACGTGGCCTCATTCACTGAAAGACATATTGTTCTCTGGGTCAATTCACTGCTGTTCTTGTACAAAATTATTGCCTCTCTATTACAAAATTCTGAGCTACTGGATGACAAATACAACAGCTGCTGTAGTTATGAAAAGTCTTTAAGGTCTTTGAACTCTTATGTCTTCTCTTTCCCTGACTTTTTTCATTTAAACATGTTGAAAGCAAACAGTGGAACACATGTTCTGTGAGATTCCATTTACTTTAGAAAATAATCTTGGTATCAGAGTGTTGACATCCTTTTTAATTCACTCAGCAAAAATTTGAGCAGTTGTTGTGATTTAAGTTGGGCTGGCCACTAAACAAATGACAGATACTCTGTTTAACTGTTCTCTAAAAAAAGAAGGAGGAGAGCATAAGGGAGATAGACTTATGGGTTGAAAAGAAAACTAAAGCTACTTTAATGAAATATTAATGATAAAAAGAAAATATAATAGTATTGATAAGAAAACAATGAAATACATACAATATAGACAAAACTAATATCAAGCTCCCAGAATGATGATCACACCTCTGGCAGGCACTGGGAAAGCCCCAGACAGGACTCAGAGACAAATGGGAGATTCCAGATTTGGATTCAGGAATGCACAGGTCAGGACCAAAAGCAGTCAAAAGGACAGGGTCCTCCTTAGACATTGGCCACTGAAGAAAGAGACTGACTCTTTTGAGTCAGCTTTTATTCTGAACATCATGCAGATGAGATGGAATAGCCTGTTGGTGAGTTTTGGGTCACCTCCTCCCTGCAGGCATGACCCCTCTACGCTCTTCCACTTCCACACCTCCAACTTGGTACACAACAAATTTAGCTGCCTTTTGTTCTTATACCAATAATTATAAGCAAGAACCCCTCTGTATTCCATTCCTTGGTACTAACTATAAACAACAGGTTTTAACACTCTGGAAGCAGAGACTCTCTGAAAAGATGCTGTTAATTTCATAGGATTGTTAGAAGCGACTTAACTGAAAGTGAAACTATCAAAAAAACCCCACCTTATTCTGTTCTATCTCAAACCAGGATAGAAGCCCAGCTTTATTGACCTCAATCTTGGTAAATTATTTCACACAGAATATTTTGGAAAAGTATGATCACCTTTAAAATTAATAATGTATCAATTTTGTCTGTATAAATTTATATAATTTCCATCCACCATCAAATTACAGAGATAAAGTGATAGAGCAAGACCTGTTTTGTTACTGAAGTTGATGATAGCTTACCTGAGCTGCCTCCACATTGGTTTTCTAACAGAGTGGTGATTCCTGGTGCACATGGCAGATAAACTTTAGAGATATTATTCAGTGAAGTAGTCTGTTCAAGACCACTAGCTTTTCCCTCACTTTTTCCACTGAGGAGAATACATATTCTCAAAACCTTTTCTGGATACTTGCAAACATGCCTTCTTCCATATTAAAGCAACCATGAAGTATTTGTCTATATCTACATTTATACTCAGCAGAAGGACATGAGGCTTTCTTTTACCTCATAACAAAGTATACTAGCCCTCCAATATATTTACATGCCATTGTTATGTTGCGGATTTGAGAGAATTCTAACTTCAAAGACAGAATGAATAAGTCAATTCATTCAACCTCTCTTTCTTTCTCTGAAACTCTACGGAACACAAGATATATGAAATGAAAGTATTGGTAGCTTTTATTTTGTTGGTTTTTTTTCTACATTTCATCCCCCTGGTGTGATTATCATATGGTATTCATATGTCTTCCTAATGTCAAATCATTTTCAGGAATGTTTGTTGTCTCCTGATGCTCCCTTGTCCTCTCATGTGCAACACTGAAATTAAATTGTTGCTCACATTGGCTCAGGAATAGTTTACTTCAGGCTTATGCCAGGACTGAATTCTATCCACCAGTAGACTTCGTATTTTCAATTTAAAAGAGAAAGCAAAGCAACAAACAAATTAACACTTATTACACACGTAATCACATTATTTTAATTCTCCAAAATACTGAAGGCCCTCTGTTCCATGTCAGGCATTTATATCAGCAGATGATAAAGAAGATGAATCAACCAATATCACAGAGAAGAGCAGTGATAAAGATAGGCAGATAACTTGATATTCTGATTCCAAGACCATCAATGTCTCTTTTTGGCAGTATCTTCATTATTAGTAGTAAGAGTAAAAGTAGTATTGCTATTCTGTTTAGAAGGTCCAGTCATTGCCTGTGACCAACTGCATGAAGTACCATGTAGAAAGAATTAAAACAGATAAAATGTTCCTCTAGAAAATACCAACTAGAAAAAGAGATGAGCAGTGGATGTATAGAGGAAAGGGGGATAAATAAGAGAGCAAGACATTGTCATTCAGCATGGTCTCCACATACCCTCACTTTTAGCTGCATTGTGGGTGAGAACAGACTGACAGTCAGCCACAGCTTTGGTATGCATTTGCTTTATCTCTTCATGAATTCAAATTCACCAGATGACAATAAAAATCTTTTCTGTTTCTGAAGTTTGTTTTTTTGTTTTGTTTTGCATTTTTTTTCTTTTTTTTTTTTTTTTAGGGCACAAAGGCCAAACCAAAGACAACTCAATACGGGTGACAATAATTGGCTAAAAGAGACTGATTAGAATGCACGCCACTGAAAGATGCTGTCTTTGCTTCTGTCTTGCTTTCAGTTGTAGTCAATTGGATTTACATACACATTCAATACAGGTATTAAGTTATAAAAGCTTCCCTTTCCTGCCTTCTCTGTATATATTTATCTGTTCCCAGAAGGACAAAAAGTCTTGGTCGTTTGTTACCTCTGTTTATTTCCAAGGAACTATGGATTTGGAATGTTAAAATAACCCCACATTTCACAGCAGCTATTTGAATTAAAATCCCTTCATGAAAGTGCTTTGGGCATGAGCCAAGCTGGTCTATGTTAATCTTTGAGTCACAGTAAAATATGTTGACCTGTGCTAAGCCACAGCAAAATAATATATCATACATAATATATCAATATATTTCTCATGATTAGCTGTTACTAAGTATCAATTTTTCATATTACTTTATTTTGTTATCATATAAAAATTTAAACTGAAAGATAAATCATAGTTTTACCTCAAAGCCAGTTTGTCAAGGTCAGAAAAAGACTAGGAAAATTTTAAATCTTCTTCCTAATTCCCAGTCTTTAACTTTGACATTGGCTTGTTTGCCATTCACCTTCTAGATGTGACTACTAGAAAAGATAATGAATGTGTACCCAGAAGAGCAAAATGATATATTAGTGAAAGCTTTAGTGTCATATGTCATCTTTGAGGGTACAAATGATGGAAGATAAGAGGAGAAAGAGGGAGACGACGTGTCCATATTTTCACTAACCTGTTTTAAAGAAACTATTTTTTATACTGCTTGAATTTTCACAGTTTCCTCGGAGGTAAATATACTGTACTTTTTAATTTATGTAGTTTTTTTTCTGTATGTCACAGTCAAACTTTACTAAAAGGGAAAACTGAAGGGGATAAAAAAAACATGAACAAACATCCAAGCAGACATAGTAACTGCCTCAACAGCTTGTATGTCCTATGAGATCTTCATTCAGGTGTTCATCATATATAAACTAGGAAAACAATGTTTTGAGGAATAGCAAATTTCTTGTTCAGCTTGTCACTTAGATATTTAAGCTTTCTCCTTAATAGTTAGTTTTTTATATTTGAATAAGAATATGAGACCAGGCCAAGTACTGTAGACTGCTGGAAGATATTGTTCCAAAGAATGTAAGTATTATTAGCTCAGAGGAAATTTTATTCCAGTAGCATCTGGTAAAATATTATTTTTCACATTATTAGGTCACGTATGGAGCAATAAAAACACGAGGAAAAACTTGGTACTCTTAATCTCTCTGTCGTTTTGTTGCTTCAGCTCTTTACTATGTCCATAAAATCTCAAGCAACAATGAGATAACAGACTCCAAAACAGGAAGATTATGATCCATTTGGATTGTATCTACCATCATGGAAGTCAACAAAGCTACAGGTGGTCACACATCTGAGAAAAGGTATAATAATTTTCTTTTTCAGCTCAGCAATTCTGTATGTTCTTAATTTTAGGGAGGAAGAGATATTTATTTTTTTTTTCTCCACTTAGTGTTTCACCATTGGTATTTAATCAAGTATAAACCTTTTGTAACACTGTCTGTATTTAGAGTGTGCACAGAAATTATCCTTTTGAGCAAGGGTACTGTTTGTTACAGCAAGGTTATGTGTACTATGTTGACAGTAAGTAGTTTATGTCATTGAAAGCACCCTATTAAACTACTTGAATTACCATTGAAAGATATAGATTGTAGGTTCTAGAATGGGAAAGTCAGAAGAAATGCTGTAAAAAGAAAGGGTGTCCAGCTCATATTAACAATATTGGTGCTGTAAATAGTCATTTATCAGTCTTTCCTAGCAATGTATAAATCTTGACACCTCTTGAAAATCATAGGGAGATCTGCCAAGTAATTCAACATGACTGGGATTTCTCCTAGAATTTTTAGGTGCATCAGTAAACACATTTTTCTCCATACAGTTTCAACAGTGTGATGATAATAAAGGATGTTTTGATCATTGAGAACATTACAATTCAGACTGACCGTTCTTGTCAGACTTGAATGGTCTAATGTAGCGTGAAAGTCTGGCCGAATATCACACTTACTCTAATTAATGAGTAGTTAGTCTCAATGAGAGGAAAAGCTATTAATGTATTATGGAGTACTAAGGTATAGCAATAATTAAACCACTGCATTAAAAGTCAGTGCACAGAGGGGCATTTTGTACTTATGCTGCTTTAGCTATTCTAAAATTTGATTTTGCTAAATGTGTAAAAATGTTAGGAGTGCCTGAAAATGACAGTATATTTTAAAGTTGTAAGATTACACCCGTGTCAGGATTTGAATGGTGTTAATGCCAATTTAAATATAATGTTTGTGAGCTTGTGTTTAAAGTGACAGATTAGCTTCACTGTAGTCAGTTGGTGCTGTTTAACTTTTTTTCCATAGTTCCTTGACATCAAAGAGAAGAAACATCTCAGGACTTTCTTTTGTGCTATTAACATAAGAGAAAGGGGTAGATTTGAAGTCAAAACTGAATAAAAGTCAGGTTATACCTGGCTGGTATGCTTTTGACCAAAGGGAAAAAAAAAAAAAGAGAACATCCAATGAAAGTAAGTCAACTCATCCAAATGTAAGCTTTTCACCAAGAACACCAATTTTAACAATAACAGGGGGGGAAAAATATATATCAAAAGACAAAACAACAACTTCACAGGTGTCAGTTAGCATGACCTAGAGTCAAGACATCATCAGACAGGAACACTTGAATAGAAGGACCTAGTAAACAATCTTTTAGCCTTTGTAAGGAGGAAACCAAGATCCAATTCCCTACCATGTCTAACTTAGACTCAATATGATTTTGCTTTGATGTACAATGGAAAAAAAATCTGACTTTGGCAGAGATGTTTGGGACTTGAAGGATTCTTTACAAAATTATTTTTTTCTAGTGTCAGCATTCAGCTTGCTGCTATTATGCACACTAGATTTATGAAGTTAGCTAATCAACCAAAAATTAAAGTCCATTAAACTTTATGCCATTTCTAGGAACAGGAATTTCAATACGACAGAATTTTATTATAAAATAATTTATGGCTTTAAAACATTGTGGAAATAGCAGTCCTTGCAATACTTCTAGCACCTTCTAAACTATTTTAAGTCAAAAAGTGAAAACAATTTGCTTTTATTGGGGGGCAATTTAAAAGTTTTGCCTGAGTCTAAATCATTTTTTTCTACATCAGGCATTAATGGGAATAGACAAAGTTTTTCAGAGTGGGGTTAGGTTTTTTGGATACTCTCCAGTCAAGTAAAGTGTGTGGGTGAAATAAACAGTGTGTCGGTGAAACATTTAAATATTTACATAATTTTATGAAATATGCACCCACGGAATAGATAAGAGAAGAAATATATATAATATACCACTGTGGCTTCAAATTAGATTTTGTTCTGATTTTCAAGAAATTCCTATTCTTTTTTCTGCTTTCATTGTATTTGATTAGATATATAAAGATTCCACGGCAATCTTGTGTTATATAATGCTTAGGCAAATCAAATTGTCCTCAACCAATATATTTCTGTCTAATTGTATGATCTACATTTTCATAGATTTTATGTACCACATTGGTTTGTTTTTTCTCTTTTGTAAGGAATTATAAACCATGGTAGCAAAATAAAGTATATCATTCATATTTGATTTTTTTTTTCATTCCCTTCATCTAGGAAACAGATGATTCCTGTTGTGTGCTCAGATTCTCCTAGTTCTAATAACAAAACTGTTGGTAGTTATCCATAAAAAAAAATATAAAAAAAATCTGTAAATAAGACAATACATTTATAGTTACATTAATATTGAGCAGAGGGAGAATTAGGAAATGATGCTGAGGTGTAATTACATGTCAGGATATGTCTAGAAAGCTTACGTATCTAAGAAACTTAGATATGCCACAGTTAAGACTGCAACTTGTAGACCTCCGCTTATCTGGTAGGCTTTCCTGTTTCAGCTAAATAAGTAAAATGACATTTCTACCTTTTTCAATTCACTTTTAGAGTCTCAGACCAATACAAATATACTTGACCACATCTAACTATCGCTAATGATGTGAGTAAAATGTTGTCTCGATTTTTACTCTACAGAGATTCTAAAGTAGAGAAAAATTCTACATATAGGAAAATGAAATCAGCCACATGACAGGCTGCAACTCCAAATTTAACTCTAGATTTGATAGAAGTTAACAGTTTTCACTTCTCAAGTCTTTAATGATCTTAAAAATCAATGTAATTATATGTTTTATAGTATATTTATTTCTTTTTCATCATAACAAACTACTACTTTTCTTTATATTATACAAGAGTACTTGTACATAAAAATAAGATGCTGGCATTTTATATTTCATAAAAGGTTTCATCCAAAATCTCTAAAAAAACCAGAAAGCAACACAAAACCAACAGAAAAAACGATTGGCAGCAGCTGAAGTTGAAGTTTAAATAGGAAAAAAATTACTGAGAAAATATCTTAACTTTAAAGTGAAATTCCCATGAATTCACCCCCTCTTTCAAAACATTAAAGAAAACAAGTAAAAAGGAAACATTTTTTCCCCTCTTAATCCTTAGGGAGGAGAGGTTTCAGTTGGTATAATCAAATTTCATGAGTCCTGCAATGATTGTATTAACCTACTCATCAGAATTATTAGGCTTAGAAAAGCCTACACTATGTCTTGGTGGGGATACAAGATAGTAGGGTAACTTTATTCTTTTGAGTAAAATATATGAGTTATAATGTCCCTCTTATAACTCTGTTGAATTCAGATTTTTCAGTGGTCAAAGAAGACTAACGAGCCTTGCGTTAAATCTTCTTGAAATGGGTTAACTTTATGTGGATTTTTTTAGTAATACTCTGAAAAGCACATGCTTTTCAAGGTGATTGGAAATCTCAATTTTAAATAAACCTCTTCAGTTTTCATATAGATGAAGAAAAGAGGTGTTGGAATTTCACTACAAGATGGGAGTGGTTGCAATGTTTGACAGTTTTTAAGGAAGACTTGTGAGCTCTAGTTAGGTACTGAAAATTTCCAGAAAGTTAAATAAATAAATAAAATGGGAAGTCTTTTTAAAAGGCCTTTCTAATTAATTTTCTCAAATAAATTTGTAAACTTTTGAGGACACAGGAAATAATTCACACTATTTAGTCAGTAGAATATGACTAAATACTCATGGAATTTAGGCTATGTAATACAAATAACATTGAAAGAAAGAATTGTAATTAGATTATAAAATGCAAAATCCTGTAGTGATGGTAATTTATGTAGGGCATTATATAGTATGTGTGTTACATAGACCATATGTATATACTTTAATAATATCTGTCTTCAAACATCAGGGATTTCCACCTTACTTTCTCACTACAATAATATAATCAATAGGTAAACATATATGATATAGCAAAAAATTTACTCTATTATTTTAGAACCGCAACAAAAAACATACGTATGCAAGAGTTTTCATGGGTTTAGATTAAAGCATATTTCTTTCCACAGAAAACACACAAAAAAACCCCAAAACCTAACAGAGTTTCGTAACAGGAGAGCTTTTTAATTTTTTACAGATATAGAATGTGGAAAAGCAAGGGAATCATGCTGTTTACTCTAAACCACATATAAATCTCCTTTGAGTGTTATGTGCTAAAATCAGCATTTTTGACACCTTAATCCAAATGCATGAATTATCTTCCCACAAACAACAAGGAGATTAATAAAAAACTGTTCTCTCAGCACCTTGCTGATTTAATACCTGCTTAACTCTTGCAGCATATCTCGCTGTCATTAAACTGCATACACATCATTCATTTGGGGTTTTTTAATTTTTTTTTTATTGTAAATCTTACATGTATGACTAAAAGTCACGGGTGATATCTTTCAGTTCCATTACAAAATCTGTCTCATATATATATATATATATATATATATACCTATATATATATATATATTTAATACAACTAGACGCAAATCTACTGAATTATGAAACAATGATTGTCTACCAAAATGTAACTCAAATTAAATATGTTGCAGATGTTGCAGATAATTAAAATTCTTTTGTTTTCTCTGATGGAGCTGAAGGCCACTTTCACATAGTTAATTGATGATGCTGGGCTGCAAAAATTACAAAGCCTTAATGATAATTTCCCATCTTCCGGCCCGGTGTCACCCATACATTAGGATTTTAGTACAGGGATACTCTCTGGAGTACCTTCTATTCACAAACACTGTCTTGCAAACAATCCTGTATGCCTCTCAGTAATTGCAGGCAAGTCATTTCAAATTAGGTACAAGCAAAAAAGTTTGCAGGAATTTCTAAGTTTCTAACTTAGAAACTCATCTACAGGTTACCTAGAACAAAACAATATGAAGTAATACTTAAAAATACTATTTTACTTGATTATATGCCTTATTATCTAGTAATAAATCGTGAAAGATGAAGTATAAATATTGACAGAATCATAAAAAAGTTTTCTTATTCTAAGAAATCCTACTTCAAAATCGCATAATATTGTACCCAACAGCAGTTGTCCTTCTGTTTTGGCACTCCTGAACCAGCGTAGAAATTATGTGTAGTGAGTTAACACCTTTGGGGAAACATGTGCATCAGGGTCTAAAGATGATTTCTAGAGTTAATAGTATTACATTGCTTAACATAAGAAAGAAATTCAAAAGAGTCTTTTACTGTGATTCATCAGCAGCAAAAGAGAAAGGGAAGGAGAAAAGCAAAGTGTTTACAGTCTTTGAAGCATACAGCATGTTTAACCTTGGAAATTAAATCTTGCATTAAAGACACTCCCAGCTACCTCTGTAGTCTTCTTTCAAAAATTTCAATGTACAAATATTTTATTTAAATGTCTCAGACTTTACAATGGCTCAGAAGAACAACTGCACGTCCTTGTAGCTGCTCTCCTTTCTGAGAGATGAATGGCGGGTGAGATTGTTTTACTGTAATTTCTCCATTTCCGTGCTTCATTTCCTACATTTATCTGAGACTGGAGAAAAATCAGCAGGTTCTGACAAGTCTAATACCATGAGGCAGTAAAATGGACCTGAATTTAGAGGAGATTGGAGCTCCAAAATAAATACAGCACTTTATGAAAAATAATAATAAAAAGGATAAATTCTCCTGTACAAATCAGAAGAGATAATAAAAAATAGCAAATAGATAGCAACATCTTTTCTATACCTACATGGGCAGCACAAATCTTTTCAGTTATGAGAATACCCCTCCGTATTTCTCATTTTATGTGGTTTGTGAATTACTTCAGTAAGTTAATGACAAACATCATGGAATTTCTTTGTAAAACCAGTAATTTTTCATAAAACTACCCAGAAAATTACAGATACTTCTAATTAAATAGCTCTGAGAACAGAGGGGGGAAAAAAAAAAAAAAAAAGATCTGCTGGGGGTTTTGTTTTCACATCTGTCCTTCTTTTGGCCTAGAAAGCTGCATGAAACACTGTAAAAAAAAAAAATTATTAAAAACCCCTTGCATCTGTAAATACCACACATTGTAATGTTGTATTGAATGATATATTATATTTGTAAATTTGTTTCTTCTTACATTTATCTCATACCAGAGACTCTGTGTTCTAGATATAACAATACTGCAAAGAGTATCATTGCCTATTGAGGTCACAGTGCATAACATACTCTTGAAAGTGAGTTGCCCCTGCAGGTACCTGAAGGTTGCTATCTATTTGAACGTGGCTGAGCATTTCATTTTATCAAAAATGCCACCAAATGCTCATATTCTGTGGGGTCAGTGCAGTCCCTAGGACAAGTCTAATGAAGATATGTTCCAGCAAGGCAAAAAAACCTAAAAGGTTAAAAATGAAGAAATATTTACAACTTTCTTCAGTCTGTAAGGTTGAGTTTTCTGTCTTATTATTCTTCAGTGCATTTTCAGAGAAAGGTTCCAAGGCTATGAGTATAAGCAGTCTGGTCCAGTCCCATACATATCTGCCAGCCTTTTAAAGCGAGGGCCCCAGTCACTGAGGTAATCGTAGTTCTGGTCAGAGTTTGAGCTGATTGAATCTAAAGAACTGAGTGACTCTGCCACCGAGCCATTTCCCTCAAATGCATATGTCTGCAAGGAGTCGTAGGGTGGTGCGCAGGGATCCACATCAGCTTCTTTTAATCTTTCCCAGATAAATTCCCTAAAAATGACATTATCTGGGATACTTTTAAAAGTCGGTCTGCTCAGGAACTGAATCTCAGGTGTTACATCCCTTCTGGTCTTGGTGTCTCGGATAATGTTGAGGTTTCTCAAGGCAGCCATGTCAAAAGCCTCGGTGTCTTCTTCTCCACCACCCTCATCATCATACCTGACAATGTTCTCTCTGATGTCTCTCTCTTCATCAAAAATGAGGGGCTCTTTTTTCCGTCGCCTCATGGTGACAATCAGCAAGACAAGAACTGAAACACAGAAAGACTAGAGTTTTAGCAATGCTGAAGTTTCCTCATATTTTTTCTAGTGGTGGAAGTACCCATTAATTTATATGGCAAAGACACAAGTACATAGCAGGCAATTTATGCAGTTAGATTTGAAACCTAG
This sequence comes from Thinocorus orbignyianus, assembly GCA_013400375.1. NCBI lineage: Eukaryota > Metazoa > Chordata > Aves > Ciconiiformes > Thinocoridae > Thinocorus > Thinocorus orbignyianus. The sequence continues at coordinate 61,815 of VXBW01004969.1, forward strand.
CAGCTTCTGAAAGAGCTTTTAAACCATAAGCTTTTTAGACATTAAAGAATCTATTTCCAAAACCATTCTGGATTAATGTCTTCATCTCTAATTCTATCTCTTATGCTGTCCACTAAACATAAATTTTAAGGCTGGTTCAGTCTGACTATTACAAACTCACAGCCATGAAATAAAAAGGACCTTTTTGTGAACTCTTAATTGGCCAAGCGATAAAAGCACACTCATAAAGACACTGAATAGAATTTAACAACCATGGTTAGGGAAGTGACTGAATTAACATATGTGGGCAAACTCTGTTGAAAAAAAAAAAATAAAAAATTAAAAAATCGTAGATTGGAGAACACCGAATTGTTAAGCTGTGTGTAAAATAAGACTGTCTTAGTTAATACATGAAAAGTATCTCTATATAAGATGTCACTTTCCTATAAAGTGCAAAGTACTATACTTCAGTTTTATGAATTACATCTAATGTGAACTGCTAGGGCTAGAGTTTATTGGATGATCCAGTGCTAGAAGTGTAATTATTATTTTAATTGTAATCCTTAAAGTTTCTCTCAGCTTGAAAGGTAATACTAAATTGCAGTGACAGCCAAAAGAACTGGGAGAAATTAAGTCTCTTCTTATTCCTGTAGAGAAACATCAGTGCAGACATAGAAAATATGGAACCAGTAATATGAATATTGCACCCATCTGTGGGACATGATGGAGTGTGAATTGTCCTCCCAGAAAAATATTAATAGTGTTGTAGCATCTGGATAACATTTGCTGAGTTAATGACACTTTTAGAAAATAACAGGCATCACTATGACTATAAAAATAACAGTATATTGAAAAGTAAGTGCCATTTCACATTCAATTAATCTTTTCTGATTTTATGTTTATTTTTAATCTTAAGAATAATTGACATGCATCCATATGTCTAAGGTTTATAATGTTTACTTACAGTACTTTGATATGCCAACTAAATGCTGTATAAACATCTGGAAAAGCAAAAGCTGGCATAGATAAAATTAAGCTTAGGCTTCCCTAGTTAGTCTCAAAAGTGGCCTCCATAAATTCTGTAATGTAGGACTAACATTCTTGAAAGCCCTTCTTTTCATGGAGGAATATTTAAAAGCAATCCAGTCATCATGAGGTGTGATTTGATATTGGAATGACGTAATTAGAATAATCACATCAGTGTCATTCAGACACTGGACATGTAGAAAACTCTGTCACGTGTCTAGAGGTGTTATGGTAATATTTGGAACTGGCTAAAGAATAAGATGGCTTTAAAAGTGGACTTTTTGCAGATCTTTTTATACTCCTTTGGAGCCATGTGTATCTGAAGTTAAAACTGGAACAAGTTCAATTTTTTTCTGAACTTTTTTACAAATATATTAGGCAATATTTTTTCTCCTTTTTAAAGTTGCTAGCAGGCACACATCTAATGATCCATCTACTAACAGATGTCTTGTGGTTCTGCATTACTGCAGCATCAGCATCGCACTTTCACTTTTTTGCTTCTGGCATCTCCCTCATTCATGCTTTATGAATTGAATTCAGAAGCCACCAGTTTGCAGCATTTTTCTTTGAACAATATTTATATAAGCAGTTTGACAATAGAAGATTCTAACCTTTAAAGTGGCTCTTGTGAAATTTCAAATCATTCTGATATTTGTATAATACAAATTGAGCTGTAAATTCTATAGCATAGAACATAAAATTGTCATCATAGACACAAGAATTGCACTCCACTCTTAATGTTTTCAGTATTATAAAAGGTATTTTGAAGGGAAAGAAAAATTGCTTGCTGACAGTAAAAACATATATTTAAGCTGAGATTTCTATTGATATAACTTTTTAATTATTATTTTCATATTTACTGCCACAATTTTTACTGCCACATAAGTAAGCAGCTAATTATTTTCTTTACTCAGGTGTAAATGCATTTTCACACCACCGTCCCTCTTAGCATACTTCATTTTGAAAGTTAAATACCTGCTAATAAGTGCAAAATATGAAATTTAGTAGGCAGGTCTGCCTAAAGGTACAATAAAAATCAGGATATAAAGACTGTTTTATATAGTAGTCCTTTTATATCTCACAATTTCTTGATACCAAGAAAAATATGGTATCTTTGTGAAGGTTAAATATTTTAGCATTTAGATGGCTTTATGAAATTATTAATTTCTAAGATTTCCAACAGCTATGAACAATATTTAACCTCTGAATGAAGGAAGCTGTGTCTGTATTGCTAGAACTGCAGAGATGAGTACAATCCCCAAAGAAATTTCAGTGATACCTAAATCAAGTAAAAATGGTTTTAAAGTTTATCCATTTCTCATTAAGTCAGGTCAGTTTTTTCTCCTACATGTATCACTGAGTAGAGATTAAGTCAGTAATTAGTGACTATCTGAACATCTACAAAACCTAATTTTTTGCTTTCTAGAGAAGACATAATGGAATGGAAAATCTTTAGGGCCGTACATATTACACATTGGGGCCACCACTTTGGCTTCATGCTAGTACACAGAACACATGCTGAAGAGTTAAAATGTCAATGCTGATTTAATATGTAATTTAAAAAAATAAATTAATTAATTTATATTAGAAATAACTAACCATAAAGAGTAAATAATCAGAACCAATAAAGATAGATTTAAACTAACGTTGTTGTTCCGATTCACCTAAATTGTTAGAAATGTTGATATTGTATAACAGGAAAAATAGCTAAGAGAAAATGTCACTTGTGTTTATATTACCCGTGGTAATATGTAGTTTTACCCTTGTGTCAGTATAGATGTAATCAGTGGTTTGAGTACACCTAAACCAGTCTTTAAACAAACACCTTTGAATACAAAATCAATTTTTGCTTTGCCATTTTGAAGTGTGGTTTATGGACTTATTATGAAGTTTCAATTTTAGTATGATCCAGTGAAAAGTCAGGTGTAGGTGACCTGAACATATTTCTCTGTTTTAGTATTAATCTTTCCCTTTGTACTTAAGGCCACTGCAACATAATTGAAAAGAAGTCATAAAAGCCCTGAGACAACCTGAGGGAGACTACGTTCAAAGCTATACAGTAAGGGACAGAGCTAAATCACCAGTGTTGTCATGCATTGTATGCACTGCACCCTAAGCTTGGCATTTGCTACAGCAGTAAATCGCATCACCTGTGAGAAAATCTACACATTGATTTATGCCTTAGGAGTGTCATGATTCATAAAACTGAAGTCTGGAGATCCTCAGCCATCTAAGCACCACACTAATAACCTATTTAGTTATACCTTGCAGTTTCCAGTACCGTCAGATGAGATTTGGGGATTGCCAAGGCCAAGATGCAGGAAACCTGCATTTAATTCCTAGTTAACAACCCTCCTATATAAGTGTTGTTTAATCCGTTTGGACTGATATTTGCAAGGGACTATCACATTTAGATACTCACACCGAGTGACCCTATGACTTTAAGAAAACCACTTCTGCAATGCATATTCAATCACATTTTAAATGAAGGGATGGAATGTACCCTCAGCAAGTTTGTCGATGATACGAAAATGGGAGGGATGGCTGACATATGAGAAGGTTGTGCCGCCATCCAGCGAGACCTGGACACATTGGAGAGTTGGACAGAGAGGAACATGATGAAATTCAAAAAGGGCAATAGTTGGGTGCCTCACCTGGAGAGGAATAACCCCAGTTATTCCTCCAGGATACATGTACAGTTGGGGGCTGACCTGCTGGAGAGCAGCTCTGAGGAAAAAGACTTGGAAGTCCTGGTGGGCAACAGGATGACCATGAGCCACCAATGTGACCTGGTGACCAAGAAGGTCAATGGACTCCTGAGGTGCATCAGGAAGAGTGTGGCCAGCAGGTCGAGACAGGTTATCCTGCTTCTCTACTCTGCCTTGGTGAGGCCCCATCTGGAGTACTGTGTCCAGTTCTGGGCTTCCCAGTTCAAGAAGGACAGCAAACTGCTGGAGACAATACAGTAGAGGACCAGAAAGATGATTACAGGCCTGGAGCATCTCACTTATGAGGAAAGGCTGAGGAACTTTGATCTTTTTAGTTTGGAGAAGACTGAGGGGGGATCTGATCAACGCCTATTAATACTTATGGGGTGGGTGTCAAGAGGAAGGGGGCCAGTTTTTTTTTCAGTGGTGCCCAGTGAGAGGACAAGGGGAGTCGGGCACGAACTTGAACATAGGAAGTTCCATCTAAACATGAAGAGAAACTTCTTCACTTTGAGGGTGGCAGAGCACTGGAACAGGCTGCCCAGAGTGAGGTGGTGGAATCTCCATCTCTGGAGACATTCAAAACCAGCCTGGACAAGCTCCTGTGCAATCTGCTCTAGGTGGACTTGCTTTGGCAAGGGGGTTGGACTAGCTGATCTCCAGAGGTCCCTTCCAATCCCATATCATTCTATGATTCTGTGGCTCTGTGACTTAACTCGAATATCCTCAAATTAAATTTATAGATTTATCACTTTTTAAAGTGCTAGACCAAAACTTACACATACTATATAGTCCCATGGTGGACACAATTTACCTATTTAGAGAATAAGATCCTTATGAATAAGCCTGTTTGTTCTTGTTTACGAATCATACAATTATGTGTGCTAACTTAATTGGGTTCTTGTATGTATTGTGATAATAGTAAAAAAATCCTCATCTTTCAACTGAAAAAAAAATTTATTCTGTATTTTGAAGTTTAATCAATGTATTATTAACCTGCAAACTCTAGTACCGCACTAATAGAAGGTTTTCTTTCATGTTTCTACGATAATAGGGGGTACTAATAGATTATATTCAGAAGTATGGAAGATAAAAATCATGAAAAAGTACCGTGTCACTCTAGCTTTCCATTGTTTCAATATAAAGAAAATCTTTAACCTCTCAAATATGATTTGGTTATCTACAGGTAAAACTCTTTTTTGTGTGATTTTATGTACACATTTTCTGCTAAACACTTGTTACAAAAGCAATTATTGCATCTGGAAGATGCTAACTGAAAAACAAATTACCTTGAATTAAATTACCATATAATTTTCAGAGGAGTTAAATTTTTTTTTACTCCTCTGAAAATTATCTACATTCTAAAATGAATACAAACTAGCTTTTCATGTGCTTTTACAGAACGAATTGCAATCACTTTTTTTTTCTTTAAAACATAGCCTCACTACAGAGTGAATAATTATAAAACTGTTCTGAGTAATTAACAAAGTACTGAAACTTTCTTGCAGAATAAAATTTAGAATTTAATCTCCACTGGTCAATATGAGAAGGGAGAAAGGCTTTGGTAAAATGTTTTTAACTTTTAAAAAATATTTTATTTTGCATTAAATAGCCTACACTATGTTATATGCTATTATAATGGATTAGCATGATTTAGTAACATCTTTCTTGGTACCAGTGAGTGAAAACATTGCGCTTATCTAAAAACGATTGGTTGCTTAAGTAAAAATAATAACACTAAGAAATCCCACTGATATAATCTGATCCTTGGTCAAAACAAATGGTTATTTACTAGACAACAGGATGTACGGAGCAAGAACAGATATCAAAGTGCATCACGCTAACTTCCAGAAAAGCTTGTCGAGAATTCAAGATACCAGTGTCAGAATGCACGTATCCATGATACTTATGAAAATCTCATGCCTTCTCCACTTTATGACCGGCACTCACATTGAGGTGACATTCACTATGTGACTAAATTTGCACTGTATATTAATCTTGCATCAGAAAAATTGTTTTGACCCGGTAGCCTGTCTCTTCTTTTTACTGATAAACTCTTACACAAAAAGGTGCATCCCTTGGTCCCAGCCCTGGAACCAACTGCTAACAGCTGAAACTTGCTTTTTCTGCTGTGCTAGTTGATATTCAGGATTTTTTCTCAGGAATGGATGTGAAAAGAAAAAGGAGAAAAGAGAGTAAATCCCTAGTAGTACTACTATTCAGTTGAATACATAAACATAAAATGTTTTCTAGGGAGAAATGAGAGAAGGGAGACTCTGCGACCAGACAAGCAACAGCACTTCACTGGGGTTTCACTGGGCAGCAGTGATGCTTAGCCACCTCTTCCTTGTGAAGACTGGGACCTGGCTGGGAACAAACCAGCAGCAGGATATAGTACCAAAATGCAGGACTCCAAGCCAGGGTTATACAAATGCAGCCTAAACTGTGCCTGCAGCTTTGAACTGTACCCAAAAGGAACAGTTTAAATTGGAAGTGACGACAGCACATAAAAATGCCTATTTGGATACATAGTGGTGATGAATTCAAGACAGCTAATTTTGCAAGTGCAATTCATTGGCAAATTAAATGAACATAAGGTGGTCATACACCAGATTTCTCTTCAGTGCACAGGACATTATTCAGACACTATGTTATGCTCAGTTTTTCACCGAATGCTTGTTTGGCACACTCTAAAAATGACCAGAATGAAAACCTAGGTTTCTTGATTTATTGATTGTATTTGAATCCTGGTGCACTAAGTTGAATAAGCAAGTTATTGTCTGGTAACATGCTGTGTCTCCACTCAATGCTCTTGTTTAAGATATATGACACTCATTTAAGAAAAGCTTATTCCCAGTATTTTTTTATGCAACCTTCAGAAACTCCCTTTTTATATATAACAGAAGTGGAGACAGTTCAATTTGGGATTAGGTGAATTGCTAATGTTACAGAACTTGTCTGAAGTTTTCAATGAGTGTTTTTCCACTGATGCCAATGCCAGTTGAAAACTCTAACACATACACACACACATATATTATTCTTTTTTTTTGCTACTATACGTTGAATGGAAAATAAGGATAGCAGGAAGAAGACGTACCTAGCAATGTCAAGACACAAGCCAATATTGCTATCAGGGCTCCAGTGCTGAGTCCTGCGGGCAAGATATATGCTTCTGCATTGCATGTCTGAGCAATACCATCTGCATCACAATCACAGACTCTGATGGTGAGGGTATTGGTGCTACTAAGTGAAGGTGATCCACTGTCCACAATGAATATTGGCAAGTAGAAAACAGATTGCTCTTGTCTTCGGAACCCATTTCTTCTGGTTAACACCGTTGCAGTGTTATCTAGATAAAGGAATAAAAACATAAATATAAAATACATGACCTTCCTAAAACACAAACTTATAAATAATACAGTCCTTCACTTAAAAGACTTTATAAGCACATGTATATTAATATATATTATTCCTGGTCATATATTTTTGAAGCTGCAGAGACAGGTTCAGCTGAGAAATGACAGTAAAGCGTCTATTCAGTTTTAGTTAAACTCACAGTTCCGTACTCTTGGTAGACAGTTGAAGAAGAAATCATTACAAAAAAAAAGAAAAAAAAAATACCCTTCAGTGACCAGATTGAGTAACTATGTATCTATTTCAAGCCTAATTTCCAAGGATCTATTCCAATTAGTTAAAGATATAGCTTTTGTATTAATGGAAGAGATGAACATATTAATAAGAGATTAAGTTCTGAAGACCAATTAAATATTTTTTGAAGGAAAAAAAATCCAGTTGCTGCACAAATACAGGTAATTGCACATGTAACAAAGCCATGCACTTGTTTTCAGTCTCATCTATGAGTCAAGATAACTAATATAGTCAGTCTAAAATATGTGGCTCAATGCTGCTCTGAGTTGGGTGATTAAAAAGCCCATGTGCTCCAGAAAACATGTGCAAAACTCACTGTGTTCAATACAGGTTGACAGCTCCTGAGAGGTAGGGAGTTACATCTCCTAGAATGCATAGAAAAGGTGGGTCGGTTGGTCGGTCTATCTATCTCTCTGTCTATCTACTTATCTATCTATTAATAGACAGATATATTGATAGTCCTGTAAAGTTAACTTGTGTCATCTATTATGACCTATCTGGCAAAATATGCAAGAACTTCTCTGTATCGCACCGTATGAGATATGCATAAAATTAACTGACATTGAAAGAGGCAACTGCTGCTGTGTTGATTTTACTGGCATTGGAAGTCTATTATTACTTTTTTTACAACTATAAAATCTCTGGAAGAGGGCCTGTCTTTTTTCTCCAATACTTTACAGCACTTGCAAGAATGTCAGATTTCTGAATTGAGTTTTATTCTAATGCATTTTTATTATTTTGATTATTATTACTATTGCAGTCTTTAGTTTTGAACTGCCAACTGCTTATATGAAGAAAATAAAGCATGTCAATAACTACATGCAGGGTAAGGCAATAAATAGCTGCATGAGAGAACTTTATTAGTCATGTTAGACTTAGTGAATGTTGTTCAAGTCTGTCTGTACAAACAGCATACTTTAGTCCACCATATGCCTGTTTTTCTTGTTTTATTAATAAGGATGATTCCATAGCTCTGTTTTAGTACTGATCCATAAAAGAGCAATGCAAGAGTAATATATTGTCTATTTAGTTCTATTAGCTTCAGCTAATAGCTAAACTGACTGATACGTGCCCAGCTGCCCTACTATGCAGTGCAGCTAATGAGAATACTAATTGGAAGTGCGTTTTAACTAGTAGAAACATGATGTCAATGGGAGTCTTTGTAAAAGTTTTTGGGGAAATAATCATAAGAAGTCTGTGTAAATATTGTTGGCAGCTTCCATTATCAAAGGCATTCTTCAATAGGTGGTATACTTACTGAAAAGAGGTATTTTGCTAAAAGAAAAACATACACCAAGACCACCACCACCCCCCAAAAAAAACCCACACCAAACAAACAAAAAAAAAACCAACCCAACCCAAACCCCTCTTGATTTACCATTCACTCAGTTTTTATGCCCTGAGTGATGTTAATAAAACATGAATTCCTGGATATTTTTCCGTCACTGCCCCAAGGTAAAATCTAATTTAGATAAAACCCTGTAAGTGCAAGGAAAAAATTGTGAGAAGAGTGACTTTTGAAAAAAAAAATAAAAATTGAAGCTGCTCTGTTTGGCTGAATGCTTTAAATGATTCAAACAACAGCTTAATTCCCTTGATAAATAATGTACAGATAAAATTATTTTGCAGTATGATTGTAGTTTAATTTATGTCCTTATCAGAATAAAAGTTTAAGTAGGTCATAATCAGCATGGTATATTCAAAATGAAGTATGTTAATGATGATTATTTATCCAAACAAAATGCCCTTACCTTTGTTGTCCTGAAGTGTAAAATTGTGGTTATTTGCTGCCTCTGCTGTTAAGCTGAAGTAAAACTGATGGCCATTTGGTGGGTCATCTTTATCAATTGCACTGATTTTCTGGATGACCTGTTTTGAGATACATTGTGTTTTCATTATTTTGCATGGTAAGAAGCATAAACATATGTATGTTGTATAACCCTTCTATTACTTATTAAAATATCAACCCTCCCGTAACTCCTGTTCATATCGCACTTTGGTTTTCAGATCTCCTCAGCATGTACAGATGTGTGAAAAAAAATATAAAATGTGACTCGAATCTTTATTTCCCATGTACCAATTTCATTGGCCAAAAGCAAAGATCTGCAGGACCTGTGAGAAATTTAGGTCCTGTCATTCACCAGGGCTTGGAATATAAACTGTATGGCAGAGGATGAAGTGTGTCTTACGGTAGTTATCAGTGGCTGTTACAAACTTCTGCAAGGAGAAAATTATGCTATTAAGCATTTTAGTTCATGTACTTTTCAAAACAATATAATGAAAAACAATTCAGAAGTGTATTAGTATTTTCTGATATTTCTTTTCTTATTATCACTATTTTTCCAATTTTCATTTTTTAACTTCTCTTAAAATCTACCTCTAAAAAAAAAGTGTCATCATTGCTTAAAAACCATAAAGGATTAATATTCAGAGCTAACAGTTCTGATTATATCACACAGAAATCAAACAGAAACTCCAGTAAGAGCACACATATTCTGTTTTTCTCATGAACGCAAGCTAATATTTGTAGTGTTGAGTATTTAAATCATGCCCTGACTTTGAAATGTGCAACAAACAACAGCTTCAGCAAGAAGGAAGCTTCTTGGGAGAAGATAGAAAAGTACAAAGTCTCCCATAGAATATGCAGATTCTGTGTGGGTGAAAGATCTGGTTTTCTGGAGAGAGAAGAGAGAAAGAGCAAATATTTCTTTTTTCTCTGAGATCTTACAAAGTAGAGAGGAAAAGTCCAAATACGAGAGACACCAAGGACAAATAACACCAGTTACTTTCAGTTTGGTCTAGAACTACTTGGAAGAAATTTGGGGAGCTAAAACCACTGGGGAATATGGTTGAAATACGTGTCCCTTGTGAAATTTTGGCCTTATGACCATAATTCCTAATGGAAATAAAAGTGTGTACTTATTTTAGGGATGGTAGGCCTTTAATCTCCAGATAACCTCTGTGTTATGACTTCCCACTTCCTAACAAAATGATGACAAAGTACATATTCTTAATATTATTCAAAATTAGGTGAGTTTAGCAGTGTGTTAGCTGTATCTGTAAGAAAGCCAGAGATTTTAACAGTACCTTCAACAAGTAATTCTTACACCTGAGTCTTTCTCTTCAGAGGTATGGTAAGGAGGTTAAGGTATGATTAATATTTGTTTGTGCTGCACATCAAAGCATTATTTTTACTGGCATAAGCTGATTATATTCTATCTTAAAGCTGACAGTCTTTCACAAGGAATGGCTGCCCATCTGATAAAAACGAACATAAAAAAACTACTAAACCATACCTGACCAGGTTGAGCATTTTCACAGACAGTTGTCTCATACTCCATGGCAAACTCAGGAGCATTGTCATTGATGTCAAGGATAGTAATGGCTACATAGCCTCTCCCAATCTGTGCTGGATTCTCTACAGGAAAAGAAACCAACAAAGCAATCAAGACGAGCTCCTTGCAAGTTATTCTTTGAGTCAATACTTTTTTCCTTTTCATTCTTACTTTGCCAATATATGTCAAATCAATTACAGTCCCTCCTAGAAAGACAAAGGAAGCTCTTGGTTTGATCTTCTAGACCTGGGGAAATAGTGTTTATGTTTTCCAGCTGGTTCAATTAAATTACGGTTTTGCTCTCAGGGAAAAACTGAAAATCTACCTCACGAATCACAGCATAGAAACACATTGTATGGAACGATAAGAGCAAGATGATGTGAAACCATCAACAAGGGTTATAGCTAGCCAGAACAGCACTATAGCATGGCTATCATATTAAAGAAATTTTTGTTGCAATTCAGATTGATAAGGTTATTAAGAAGTTAAAAACATAATTCCATCAGCTATGTATAATAGGAAAAAAAGGAAGCTGTATTCCCAAGCAAATCCCGAAGTATTTAAAGTGCATACACAACTGAGTATTCCAACACTGTCATTAACATGTTGAACATCTTAAATACGAATTCTTAAATTGACAAACATTGCTAACTATAATATGATTTTATTCAGGGTCCAATATCATTATCGTAAACAATAGATACTTTTGGACTAAGCCTAAAAGATACCAGTGTGTGTTATACTTATTTTGCTAAATAATTCTTCTGTTTGGGAGCAGGGAAAAGGGAGATTATATTACTGGTTTTACGACAAGTAATGATAAAATAATGATGATTGGACTAGATGATCTGAAAGGTCCCTTCCAGCCTGAGCAATTCTATTAGTGATAGAATGAAAAACTGTACAAAGCTTCAAATATGTATCTGTCTTTTTACAGGGTATTGCGATCGCATTTTAGTAAATATTTAGTAATTATTTTAAGCAATGCATCCAAATGTAGATAACAAAGTGTTTTAGTTTGAGTTTTTTATTCCACATGTGAAATGCTAGAGGAGGAAGCAATTTTTGACACCAAATATCTGAAAATTTCTCCTGTGCTTATTTAAGATTATTGAAAACCAAGCAGGCCATGAACATAAACTAAAGTATCGTAAGGTATTGCTTGTGCTCCTAAACTCTCACGTGTCAGGTGTGCCCCTTGGCCACCTTGTCAATTTTGTTACTATCCAGGAAAATTTTTGGTGTCTATTCTGGTCCCCTAAACCAAAACTTTACTTCTGAGAATATAAAATAAATTCATACAGACACCAAATGGTAATTGTTAGCTTTCAGATTAAAGATTAAATTAACTTCAGTGAAAGTAAGTGAGGGTTTTTGAAATAACAGGCCAGAGAACTGATAACTTTTATTATCACAACCCAACAGAGTAGTAATAAGGATGAAAAAGTAAAAAATTCTACAAATATAAAGGCAAAAATACATTCAGTTTTTCACTGAACGTATTCAGAGCTGAGCTAGTTCAGGTTTGAACTTGCATTAAGAAAATTTTGTATACACTTGAAGGGTTCTATTCTTCAACACTTTTCATCTTACATCAGAATAGATACCAAGTACAAAATATCCTCCACAGTCTTACCTTAGAGTCAGGAAAGTGAAATGGAATCTTGGAATCATGGAATAGTTAGAGTTGGAAGGGACCTCTAGAGATCATCTAGTCCAACTCCCCTGCCAAAGCAGGATTGCCTAGAGCACATTACTCAGGACTGCATCCAGGCTCCACAACCACTCTGGGCAGCCTGTTCCAGGGCTCTCTCACCCTCACTCTAAAGAAGTTTTTCCTCATATTTGAATGGAACTTCCTATGTTTCAGTTTCTGTCCATTGTCCCTTGTCCCGTCACTGGGAATCACTGAAAAGATTCTGGCACCATCCTCCTTCAACCCACATTTTAAACACTATTTTAAGCATTAATAAGGTCTCCCCTCAGCCTTCTCTTCTCCTATCTGAAGAGTTCCAACTCTCTCAGCCTTTTCTCATAAGGGAGATGCTCCAATCCCTTAATTGTCTTTGTTGCCCTACGCTGGACTCTCTCCAACAGTTCCCTGTCTCTCTTGACCTGGCGAGCCCAGAACTGGATGCAGTATTCTAGTTGTGGACTCCCCACTGCAGAGTAGAGGGGGAGAAAGACCTCCCTCAACCTACTGGCCACACTCTTCCCTATGCAGCCCAGAATTCCATTGCCCCCCCGGCAACAAGGGCACATTGCTGGCTCATGGATAGTTTACTATCTACCAGGAGCCCCAGATCTTAGAAGTGCATTCCAGCAGGTCCACCCCTAACCTATGTTGGTGTCTGGCATTCTTCCTCCTCACGTGCAGGACCCTGCATTTGCCCTGGTTGAACCTCCTTATGTTCTTCTCTGCCCAGGTCTCCAGCCTGTCCAGGTCATACTGGATGACAGCACAACCCTCTGGAGTGTCACCCACAAGTGAAACCACACAAGCATTCACATTCCCTTTCCTACATACCTTTTAAGAATGCTGTGGTTGACCAACATCAATCAACTCTAAGTGAATGCAATCTCTAAAACGGACTAACTGCTTTCCTCTATACTCCATATCACTTTTCCTCTAATGATACCTGGTCTGAGACTGCTTACTTAACATATTTCATCTTTCGTTGTACTTGTTTTACAGAAGACAAAAGACTACACAAGGTATGAGGCAAAGGAAAAAGCCAAAATTTAATCTATTGTATTTCTTAATTCTTATCACAGAGGTTTCTTTTAAATTGAGTAAGAAGATATTTTTATCTGCCACAGTTTGAAACTGTCATAATTTCTCTCAGTGCAGCCAGTCACAACCAAGCTTGAAGTTTTACACACAAACAGCCAATAAAATCTTTAAATTGCTACTTACGACTCTCCATAGCCAAAACTGTGATATTATGAACAGCATTAGTTTCCCTGTCCAAAGATTTGGCAGTTGTAATGACTCCGCTGTTGGCATCAATATTGAAATACCTCTCCAGGTCCGTGTTTCGATCTATTGAGTACCTAGGTAAAGGATGAAAGAAAACTTTTGATTTATGTTCAATTACAGCTTGTAAAAATGTTTCATTGCTTTCTTATTAGAGAGAAAGAGCTTCCACTGTTTCCTGGTTTTGAGCTTTGTTTTGTCCATTTTCTCTGGGGTGTTGAGAAAAGTCAAACTGTATGGAAAGGTGTTACACGGAGACCTGTGCTGACAGTGGTGGGGTCTGTTTCCACAGTGTCCTCTTAAGTAAGGATATAGGTATTGCTCCCCTCTCTTCTTTCTTCCTCTCTGCTGTAAGGCAATCTTTCATTGTTTCATGGAGTAACATCCTCCTGAATGCCAGCTAAGGAGAAGGTGAGTTGGAAGTTTGCTATGTGGCTGTACCAGCCATGCACTTCTCCCATGGGGACTGGTAGTCTGAGCACAGAGCTTTCTACCACCAGCAGAAGAGCCCCTTGAGTTAACCCAGGGATAAAAAGAGAAATGATGCAGATTAGGTCAAGAAATTGCATGTCTCATCACTGTCAGTTCCTGGTGCTTCACTGTTATTAGACAAACACAGGCTCATACCCTTAACATATCTTTTACCACCAAATTTGTTTTTGGAAGGGGAAATAAGCTTCTTACCAAACAGAAAATAGAATAAGGGGAAAGGTCAAAATGCCTGTGGGTGTTTTGCTTGTAACCCTTTTGAGAGAAAAGGACAGTTGATTAGGCAGTTTTAGAATTACAGCTGAAATATTCTTGACATTTGATTCAATATTGGGTCAGATTTTTGCACTCTCATTTAGATCAAGTATGTACTCCACAGTACTTCCCTACTCTCACGATGAATTAAAATGTCTGAATCAGACCAAGTGTTATCATTGCAATTCCTGTCACACTGATGATGTATTAGATTATTGATATAACATTAACTTCAAAGAAAAGAATTACGCAAGACATAGTTAAAAATGGGACTTCCTGGATATAATGATCTTTTGACACTGTTTGTTTGTTCTATGTTATAATATACAAGCTTCTACTTCAATGTATAACTCTACCTATGTCTATTCCTTTTGGCTACAAAATCTTAGAGCACAGACTTGTTACATAATTGAAATTGTTTTACTTCATTATGTCACAGTGAGAGAGAGAATGGAGTGAACAGTTGTAACAACAACAGTAACAGCAGTTTTCATGAATTAAGCCTCTCCCTCTTTCACTTTTTTGTTTGTTTGTTTGTTTGTGGGTTGTTTTTTTTTCCTGTTATGTTAACTGTAGTTCATTTTTTCATGCCAGCACTGTTGTTTATTTGGTCAGCAATGCTCTTCAGCTGTTTTGTGGCTGGCAAGCTTCCCCATGAGACTATGCTTGTCACCTCTGCTATGCAGTCAGTTTTGGCAGTCTGTGTAGCTGGGATTCAGTCTCCTGCCAAACCTTACGTTTCCCAATTATTAACACTATCACTATGCAATTTGAAGAGCCAAAGACCTTTCTTGACAAGACAGAAAGAAAGAAAGAGAGAGAAGGAAAAGGAGAAAGAGAGAGGTGAGAAAGACAGAAAAAGCAAAACAAAGTAATAAAGTGATAAAAAGAAAGCAATAAAAAAGAGGGAGGGAGGCAGGAAGGAAGGAAAGAAGAAAGGAAGGAAAGAAGAGAGGGTGGAAGAATGGAGAAAGAAAGGGAGGGAGGGCAGGAAAGGAAGGGAAGGGAATATAAATAGGAAAACAAACAAGAAAAAAATAATTTTTATGCATAGGAAGCAAGCAGTTTCCCTTATTTACAAAAGCTACGTCCATATTCAAATTCTAAAAAACCTATTTAATATACTTTTAATCCTTTAATTCCGTGTAGCCATTAATACTTGAAAATCTTTGAGCTGCAGGAGTTTTAAATCCTTTATTTAAGCTAGTTCAAACAGCAATAGTTCTCAGGTTCATACAGATAAACTCTTATTTTCAAACTATTTATTATTTCCCCCACCCAGTGTTGTCAAGGTATTCATTGTGTCTGATCTTGTAATTTCAACATTTCCTGAGTTGTAACAAGTTAATTTTAATCAATATCACTACAATCCAGTGTTCAGAATTTGGAATGTTTATTTTTAGATTAATAATTTAAACTTCTTAAATAGATCATGAAAAGTATTATGTGTCAATCCTCCTTAACACATTCCAATTTTAGGTGAATCTGGCTCTAAAGTACATCATAGCAGATGCAGGACAGCTTCAAATTTTATGATCTGTCAGTAGTCTCAATGATGTACATAGCAGGATCACACACATATAGATAAACCATCACCATTCCTCTTTTTCCTCCTTCTCAGATTCCAAAAAACTTTGAAGTAGAATAAATCTTCAGGATGTTAGTTAAACTAGTGACAAACCTTTTTTTGTTGTTGTTTGTTTTGTTTTGTTTTGTTTTTTTTACCAGAGTTGTAAAAATTAACCATGTCAGAGCAAATAAACTCACCCTTATGTTTACACAGAAGTCACATTCTGAGCATGGACTGCATTTATGGCTCTGAATTTAATCCTACTCTACATGATTCGCTAAACCAGATATTATACACCAGATGCTAACGTCAGTGCCAGAAAACACTGTCACAGCAAAGAAGGAGCTCAGCAAAGATAAATTTCACAAACAAATCCCTGCCAACCACCCATCCAAGGACTTGTTTATACACTATAGGAATTAGCTATTTTGAATATGTTGCAAATATATAACAAAAGAGAGAGAGAGAACATGTCACTTCTAGGAGTGAAACATATGATTTATTTTTACTACTTAAGGTTGCTGCTTTAGAGATTAAAGACCTACACTGGATTCCCGAGTTCATCTTTAATGCATGAAAGTAAAAATTTAACATCACCAAAAAAGCGATATCCAAATGAGTTCTGTACCTGTGAAGTTCTTTTCTATTTATGGGCTAAATGAACAATAATAATGAAACTTAGTAATAGCTTTTAATCATCTATGTGTTCATTCTCCTGTAGATGTTTAGTTTGCAAAAGTCCTGAGTCAGAAGTGTTACCCTCTAGATCCCTTGCATATTCCATTGACAAATATTATTACTACTCTACATAAGAAAAGTAATAAGTAGCTCATTACTGGTTTAAGTTAGGTGGTGAGTCTTTTCCTTGGGCTTTAACCTTAGATACAGGTAAACATAAGATGGAAACTTTGTGTTTTCTTATGGTTTCTTTATGTTCCTGGACATTAGAATGTGGAAAACTTGCAGGGTCTTCACATACTGAAGACAAAGGAAGGGGTCCTTGACAGTTTTAATTTTCACATCTCTTTCAACTCAAATTGAAGATATTCGGCTGTGACATTATTTACAAAAGCCAAAAGATTGTGGCCTTTAACCATCCTGACTAGAACAGGACATGTCTTGTCCTATCTATTTCTCTCACATTTAGAGTTTTTTCTAACCTTGCGTTTTTGCTTTTTTTTGAGACCTCAGCTGTGGTTTAACATGCAAGAGTCTATGTGCTATTATGTTCTTGTATATGGTGCACACGGAATATGAATCATTATGCACACACACGTGGACACACATGCATATATTTATTATATATATATATATATATATGTATGTATTTTGGTCCTGGTTCATTTAAGATTAAAAAAAAAAAAAAAAAAAAAAAACTTTTTTTTAGAAAAAAATATATATATGTATGTATTTTGGTCCTGGTTCATTTAAGATTAAAAAAAAAAAAAAAAACAAAAACCTTGTTTTAGATAATAATAGACTCTTCCTAAACTTAGAAAAAATAAATATGAGTAATATGTTGAGAATTTTTTCTCAATCTCCTTCTACAAGGGAAAAATGCCAATTTCTTTTGGTATAACCAAAGACCCTCCTACAACAAAATGAACAACTGCAATATAAACGCTAAAACCAAACAATTAAGATGTCTTATAATTACCTGACAGGACTATTAGAGGCATCTGGATCATGAGCCGCTACCGTTCCAATAATAGTGCCAACCTTTGCTGCTTCAGACACCACCATGGTGTATAAGCGTGAAGTAAACACAGGTGGCTCATCAACATCTTCTACAATTATCTTCACTGTTGTCATGTCACTGAATGGTCCCAGACTCAGGAAGCGAGGGTCAACATGCATGTTAGCTGCTTCTATCCTCAATGTATAGCTTGTCTTAGCTTCAAAATCCAGCTCCTGTACAGGTAAAGTTATTTGGAAATTTTATTATCCAGTGATGTTGCCACAAAACTGTTTCGCTTACAACTACCAGGAAGTACAAAATGAACTTTGCCACCTGTATCCAACCAGCACTTTTGAGAGACAGAGTATAGTTGATGCCTCATTGTTTAGCTTTCTCAAAGACTATTTGCAGCATCTCGCTAGTGAATTACTCTAATGGCAAAACTTCCTGTGACTTCTGTGAGGATCAAATCTTATTCATATTTTATATAAGGTAATGTCAAATAAAATGTGTCATACTACCCAGACATTAGAACTCAATACAACATTCACTGGTGAAAACACTTCGTTCAGAAAATTGTGGGGTTCTTTTTTTCATAGTATTGGGATTGACTAATCAATTATTACCCCAAGTTCTATATAAATTTGTGTAGAAAAAGTGGCAATCAGTTGAACTACACTGTTTATATGACAATATTATGTACTGGGATGCAGGCTGGACATTGTTTTAGGGTTTTTTGCTTAATAAAAATAAATTACATTAATTTTTTTTCCACCTTCATTCTGCTTTAATTTTCTTTGATAAAAGTATAGTTCTTTTTGGAATAAATACTGCATTACAATTAAAAATTACTGTCCTGCCCATGGAGGACAATTCTGTAAAGAAAATTATTTTGGAGGCAAAAAAATTCATCGTACCTCACAGGCAATTATTAAAAGAAAGTATCATGTTAATATTAGTACTGTGCAATATTAGCACCTATATCTTTAGTCTTAATTTGTGAGCTTTTACCAAATGTCCAGCTAACTGTTTTCAGATTTAATCATTAAGAATAGCAACAAAAGATCCACGAATTTCTAAAACTGGAACCTGGTTACTCAGTTATCTTTTCAAACTATAATTTGAAGTGTATAAAATAGATTAAAAAAAGGTTTTCTCTAGTTCTCATTCTAAATACAACATAGGGATCTGAAAATAATCTGATAGCCTCTGCAAAACCTTCCCGTACTCACTCAGAGGAGCAGCAGAGGTGAAACAGACATCTGTTGACCTACAAATGCAAGGGTCTAAGTTCTCCATCTAGTTACAATAAATCCTAAATGAGCATCTTAAAGTCAGGGATTACACTGATGTTACAATACAGCTGTAAGCAGTCTAGATTTAAAAATGAAAAAAGAATTTCAACACATAACACTCAGAAAAGCACTAAGCATTTATGAACTCTATGTGGCAGCAAAAGGTTTCTCTGAATGGGACTACATGTGATTTTCATGTTACGCAAGAATTCTCACAATTAATCAGAGCCATAGGATCCAGTATACAGACACACCACAAAAGGAAGGCTGTCTGGATGCCAGTCACTATACTGAATACAACCTCTTACCATTTATTACTAAAGCATGTTTAATTGTTTCCAATTTTAATTTTGTTTTTATATTTCAAGAATAATATATTTGCTATGAAACAAATATCCCAGACACAATGTAAATGTAATATGGTGTGGCCTGTTTTGAGGTATGATAAAAAATGTCTCAGAAACTATATTGTGTGATGATAACAATTAATCAGTTGATATGATCAGATGAGCAGCAAGGCTAAGGAAAAGACAACCACACACAAACACACAAAAATATCTTAAGACTCCTCATTTTCCAATAAAATCATCATATTAACTAGAGAAATTATAACCTGAAGAATGCAAAAAGGATAAGATATGTTGAACTGAAAAAAAAAAAAAAAAACCCAACCAAAAAACGCTGACATATTTGTAGTCAGAATGTACAAAAATATGCAACAGATAAGCTAGTTTATTCTCGCTTATTAATGATATCTGTTGAAACTGGATGACTAAGATTACAGTGATACATAACCAAACACATGGAAATATATCATGAGACTGCAGGCAAGATAGCTCCTGTGATACACTAATGTTAACACCACGGACATCCTAAAAAGAAAAGATTAATGAAAATTCTAATTTAACAGAGAAAATGCATAAAGCACAATATATGTAGTTGGACAAATTATATAAATAATAATTTGAATTGACTAAGTACCACATTGAAGAAATACTAGTTAAAATACTTTTAAGATGTTCCCAAGTTTTTATATTGATTAAAGACTAAATAAGGACTTTAATAACTGGAATAATAAAAATGTGTTTCCATTATGGATGTTTACCACAAAGGCAGACAAGCACTTCTAAATCATTTTCCATTCTTGTGATGTAGAAAGAGATCATTCTTTATTTGACTGGATTACAGCAGTGTTAGACTAGTAGGTAATACACGAAACTTACTTTCATTAGAAAGATATTTCCTCACAGAATAAGATGCAAAACCAATGATGGTGTAGATGCACATTCTAAACAGGCTTGTTTACTAAAAGCATGTTTCACATTCTCTAACTTAGCCATGTACATTTGAGAAAATCACCATATGGTGCTTACTGCAAGTGTAGCAAAACTTTTATAAGGAAGAAATCAAATTGGTCTACTTATGAATGCCTGCTTTTCACCAGTCACTAGAAAGGGAGTCTCAATAACTGGAAGAAGTAAACATCTGCTTTTAGCAGCTTGAATCCTGCCCTAGGATTCCTTCAGATATCTTCTGGCCCTCAATGCTGCTGTCAGTTTCCAGAAGCTGTAAGGATCTTTGTTAACAAAATACACATATATGGTGGAGACCAGCTGGTGTTTAGAAGAGGGAAGTATAGGTTGACAAAAGGGTTTTACGGTGTCAGATGTTACTGTGTTATACAGGGGCAGTAACATTGTTTTATTTTAGTTCTTTGTAGCAGAATCTGCCTCCTGTAGGGTGTGACAACACCTAGAAAAGCCATAGTCATCCTCAGTCTGTTCCTATAATGTAACATCCTCGGATCCTCAGGTATCAAGTTTTGAGGGAAAATATAAAAATATTTAAGGCGTGGAGTTTATGACCTGCTGGAAATATTTTAACAATTTGTAGAAAATAAAATGAAGACGTTGCATACTACAAAGCCTAATGAAAGACTGAAAATATGAATTGAAAAGACCCCCTTTTTTTCTTTCTTCTTATCTAATTATCACTGATGTCTGCTATACAGAAAGCATTATGTAACTCAGCTTCGGATCCTGCCTTCATTATTTCCTGCTATAACAAAAGTACAAGATTGCAATAATGGAATACCAAGTCAACAGACTACAAATCACTACATCAGTGTTGAAGGTTAAATGCACAATACAATGTATATCTCAGTCCTTCAGTACAGTGAATAGAGATTGACAGCTTCATTAATATCTGTGCATTAGTGTTATCTGATTACATCCTGTGCAGGATCAATTAATCTTTCTCTCATTTGTGGTTTTGTGGGGTCTTTCTATTATTTTTGTTGTTGTTGTTTTGGGGGGTTTTTTGGTTGTTTTTTGTTTGGTTGGTTGGTTGGTTTGGGTTGGGATTTTTTTGTCTGTTTGTTTGTTTGTTTGTTTTTCTTTTAAGGGCTAAGGATTTAATGCTGTCTAGGAAATTACCGAAAAAAGCCATCTATATTATAGAGGCTGGATATGAAATTATCATTCACAGGAAGCCCATTTTTGTAATGTTCAGTTTTTATTGTATGGTAACTTTGTAATAATGTTCTTTTCAGAGGTGAAAATCCCATTTTTAAGCCCAGTTGAGGTTACTGCAATACATCAAACAAATACACATTATCTCTCAAAGGAACCATGAAAGCTTCAAGTTCTTACATTGTAAACTCTGATACAGAATTTAAAGAAAATTTTCTAGCT
>VXBW01004969.1:86163-126964 GCA_013400375.1 Thinocorus orbignyianus
TTTTTTTTTTTTTACATTTTTCTTTTACTTGATGCTTCTTATGTGTTAAAATAATCTTAGTTTTTCAAATTGTCTCAGAACGGTTATTCTTCTAAAAACAGAATGTAAAATCCTCATTTTGCATGAGGAACTCCAATAACCAGGCGTCAAACTTTGTTCACAACACCCAGCACAGAAATAAATGGAGCCGTGCCTTCAGCTGCTCAGAGATACTGGCAGAGATTTTCATGCCTGACCTGCTGACTTGATTTGTATGTATGATTGCAGCAAAACTATGCAGAGCTAAAGCATGCATTTGCATTTAGAACCAAAGCGTGCCTTTTCAGAAGTCTTTGTCTTGGCATTTCACTGTTTGATGTGTACACAGACATGTCATCTGAGCATAGAAATACACACAGGTTCAAAATGATGGGCATGTGTTTGGAGGCTGAGCGGTTTCTCAGTGCCTCAGCTGATTTCAGGGGCATGAAAAGGAGAAAGCTAATTACACTTGGAGGTGTACAGAACATCATGTGCCAGATCATAAAATGTTTAGACAGATTCCGGGCTTCAGACTTAATTTCTTCACTGATTTCTCATGAACAACCGCACGTTATCATGAAAGCATAACCTCTGCCCAACTCTATATTGACCTGGCGGGTAAGGCTTAGTGGTTGAAGCCCATTTAACATGCATACACTGACATTAGTGGTCTTCAATGCACATGTGCTCCAGAGAAGAGCAAAGCACAGTTGTCTGCTAGCCACTGTGCTCTTCACTTACTCTCTTCCCTCCTAGCCAATGTTCTCTGGGGGGCCAACAGGAAAGATCTTTCAGCCTTGGGTAAGGCATCAAGTTCCCTGGAGTCCAAATGAAGAGCTAGGGGCATCCAGAGGTTTGGATGTTGGCCCTTACCGTGGAGACTCACCTTTGGGTATGGTAGAGGAAAGTAAGTAGGTAACAATTGGAAAATGAGAGAAAAGATCTAAAACTACAGAGGAAAAAGTCTGATTTCTTGAGTCAAAATATAGCAGCATCTAGCTTTCAAAATGATTAGCAAATTGACGTATTTTATCAGGTCAAAATTTTGTAACCTTTTTAATGTAGTCCAATAGCTATTTCACAGAGCACTTCTCCATAAATGTTCAGTACTTAAAAGTCCAATTCAGTTTCCTAGTTAAAGTGATCATAGAAATAATAAGTAACAATTATTTGATCCACTGTACAACCCTGGGATTGGGATATTCCAGGAACAAACACCATGACTACAAGATCATACTAAAAATTAAAATTAACTTATCAGTTCTCAAATTAGATTGCTGAAGCCCCCAGATGATTCTGTGTTGTCTACTGTGGCCCTGATAAACGTCCTCCCTCTAGGACAGGCATATTTCTTCCAGATCTTTGCTGAAAAACTTTAAACAAGCAAACTGAAGGAGCCACATTGAATTTGGCTGTGGAACAGAGAGACAACTAACTTTTCATCACTTCTATTTCAAATGTGCTAAGCAGAAATTAACACAGTATGCAAGAAGCCTAAGATGGATGGTTTTGCCTTGAAAAAAGATGATTCATATGACACATATTAAAACCTGATCTTTCAAGGGTGCTGAACATGCTCCGTTTGCTGTGATATCTATGGATGCTTACAAGCTCTCAGAAGGTGTTCAGGGCATCAGAGAATTAATGTATCGCTTTGCAACATCATGCAGTTTTAACTTCTTTCAGGGGAGAAATGTTACTGAAGTTTTATATTGCTTTAGAGAGGAATTGATGTGCTGAAGGCAGAAAAAGAATAACCAACGCCCCCCACATCTGTTACGTGAAATTTGCAGAGTTTAAAGAGTATAGAGAGAAGAAAAATCTGCTATGGAATCACATGAAATACAAACACAAGTCTTTCTTCAGGAAATTACTTATACATATTCTAAAATGTCAGGTCAGTCCCACATTTTAGAGGCTATTAAGTGCATAGAAGCATCAGGGCCATAGATTCAGTATTGTCATCATCAAACAATAATGTATTAAAAGTATGAAATTCTAGGAGAAGATGTTATTCTGTCTAAGGTGTTGGGGCTTTTTCCTGTTCTCATCAAAATTTAAATTTTATTGCAAAATAATGCAACACACTTTTATTTCATAGAAGTATACTCTTTAAAATGTGTTGCAGCAAGGTAAGAATTCTGGGCTTTAATATTTTGTATTAACATGACTCCTTGATTATAAAATATTATGTTTTCTAACTGTGCCTATAGAAAGCTAAGAAGAAAAAATTACTTTTTACATATTTCCAATTTTTAAATAATATTTTTATAATATATTATCTTGAACAATTGTGATCAATAGAATAACTATTCTTACTGATACATAATTTTAACATTAGTAATATATGCCTTATGATTAAAACAACATTTGAGACAGACAATTAGATTGTTTGGGGTTTTTTTTAATTAAGTCTGAGATCCATTTTGTATTTGGAGCAATGCAGTTTTACTGCAAGATATATTTTCACATTTTCTCTTTACCACAAAGACAAGCAAAACTAAAGATTAGATTCTCATCCAGAGTTGTATGTGCAGGAGCTTTAAAAAAGCCTACCAAAACAATATAGATACTGTCAAAAATAAGCCATGAGAATTTTCAGTGTAAGACATTAAAAAAGCTCAAAATTACACACACACATGTACATGCTGAAGTCAAGACGAAATATGGCAGTGGACACTTTTACAGCAGTTAAGGCTCTTAGAAACAGAAGCTCATACTCTCATTTCCTGTCCTCATCTTGCACAGAACCAAACAGAATCATTAAGAAAAACAGACTCACCTTCTGAATTGTTATGATTCCCTCCTGGGTGTCTTTGTCAACAGAAATTTTGAATACTCCCAGACCATCACCATCCACAATCTTATATTCCATTTCAGCATTAGGTCCCAC
Source organism: Thinocorus orbignyianus (assembly GCA_013400375.1). Taxonomy (NCBI): domain Eukaryota; kingdom Metazoa; phylum Chordata; class Aves; order Ciconiiformes; family Thinocoridae; genus Thinocorus; species Thinocorus orbignyianus. The sequence continues at coordinate 89,078 of VXBW01004969.1, forward strand.
ATCTGCATCTGCAGCTTTTATTCTTGCCACCACAGAAGACACTGGCAAAGACTCTGGGACATTATATTGATATGATCCTGTGAAATTTAAAAATCTAATGAATTTAAAGTCATCTGGGACTGTAGGCTAAAAATAAATCTTAAATATTTACTTAGAGTACAAGAATATGTTTAGTTTAAAATAGAATTGCACTTTTTTTGCAAGGTTTTCTTTATATATATTCATTCCTTTAACAGTAAGTGCACCATCTGCATTCTTGAAAATTCCAGGTTTTTCATTGAAGTAGAAAATGATATATGTGCTGTCAAAAGGGTATCTGAGTGCAGTGTGTAGCCAATAACACCCTCACATTCAAAAATAACTTCAGTTATTCTATTAATATTTCAAGTAGTTGGTGCTTGAAATAACAGGAAAACTGTTATGTATGGATATATTTTTTTGTATTATTTGACATGAGGCTGTAGTGGATGTGAATATATTGTTCACATTTTTTTAATTCTACTTAGCAAGGACTTTTTTAGTTGTTTTGTTTGGGTTTTTTTAAGAGATAAAACACCCCAGGTAGAATGCTATTAATAAACTGAGCTCTTCAGATGTGAGCGTACAACTGTGCACTCCTTGCTTTAGTTAGGAAGGGACCCACCTTAGTCAAAGAAAGTAAATGGAAGGAAGGTGGCTTTCCAGCTTTTCTGTGCTTAACTCATTAGGAAACACTGCATCCACAGGAGAAATTCTGCTAAAATGCTAAAGGAATATGAGGGACTAAGAGCCAAATTAAAGAACTCTGCATCCTCAATCAACTGGCATAAGTTAAATATCTATTAAGGTGTATCTTTTTTTGTCTTTTTATTTATATATAGGAAGTAAAAGACATTAATAAATACACCTGCTGCACATCACTTCTGATCTGAAGTCTTTTCAGTAACGAAAATATTCTTCCAATGTAATAGTAATAATAATTAATAATAATAATAATAAACAACCTTGCTGTTAGTGATTCTCAATGTATACTTTTACTCTTTGTTTAGAACTAGCATGTGTAAGGAAAATAACAGTGTTTAGAAATAATATTACAAGTCATATTTTTACAAAGTAACTTACGTCGTGGGAAGCGAGGTGGGTTGTCATTAACATCAGTCAGGGTGACAGTTACAGATGTAGTCCCTGACAATCCACCATTCTGTCCAACCATGTCCTTTGCTTGAATAACTAGTAGGTATTGGTCCTTGGCTTCTCTATCCATATTCGGAAGGGCAGTCTTGATAACACCTGTGGCAAGACAAGATATTTCAATGGTCACACAAGCAAATCTGTTACCATGAAAGCTGACTTTGCCTTTAAAAGGTAGCAGCAGATCAATGATTACAACAAGAAAATGAGCAGCAGATCAATGACTACAACACTAATATCACACTTTTTGACCAGGAGTTGATCTGACATACTACAACCTTATTTTAAGAAGTCATCAAAACCCACAAATTTTTGTTTAGTTTTATATTCTTCGGGTAATGCCATCCATGACTAATTTTTCCAAATATCATTTCCATGATAGATTTTTCCAAATATCATCTCCCTGACCTGTAGATTTCGTAATGTCTTGGGTAACACTACCTTCCCTGGAAGATATCGTCCTCTTTGATTGATTTCCCACTCTTTTAGAGCCAGGAAGAACAGAATATTCCACATTCATTTTTAAGATTCCAAGGTCAAGATTAATTTCACAGTGTCTTGAATAACATAATCAACTCTTACTAATACTGATATCACTCCACACTCTGCATATATATGAAATTATCTTATTTTACCATGTATTTGCTTTAACAATACCCACTTATGTAGCATGAGTGTAATTAAGAGATTTTTTATTTATTAATGGAAATAGTGTAATATCTGAAGTAGATTTTGTTATATCTACTTGATGAACTGCATACAATTTGTAATTAATTGATTTGAAATGTAAACCAAAAGAAAGCTCCATGTCTTATCCTTTCTGTTCTGTTGATACAGATCAGAAAATAAATATGCCTTCTTAAAACGTGATGACTTTATGAATATTTCATGCTCAGTACACAGTACAGCTGCTAACTCTGATTTTCAGAGACACGGTCTTTTACTCCACCAGCATTTAGTGTCAGCAGTAAAGGAAACATAAACAAACTAAATAAAGGAGAGGCACATTGGGATACATATCTCTTCATCTGATATTTGTTGAATGTTTAGTTAGAGTTTTATTTCTTTCTTCCCTTATGAATGCAGGACTTGTCATTAATAATCTTTTGGTTGAAACATGTATTTCACAAACAGACTGTCTGACACTATTTCACTTGTTTTACCAGACATGGTAAAACAAAATCAACACACAATTTCTTCATGTTATTTGTTTTACATTGTTTTTTCTGGCCTGCTTCTTTTTGTACCATAACTAAATTGTCAGGCAATGTTAATCAATCATTTGGAAGTACACAGGAAATCCGAGTATCAGATCAAAGTGAAAATGTATGCAAACATTATAGTCTGAATATTTAAAGATTCTTATTTAGCAGAAACTACTATATTATTGTTCAAGGGCTGTCTGCAGTCAATATTACAATATACTTTGTACATATATAAACATGGAGAGAGAGAATAAAACCTCCAACTACTATAAATCATACTGTGGGGAAAAAGAAAGTGATACATATATATATGTATGTATTTGGCTGTGTGACAATTAGATATTTCTGAAACAAATGTCTACAAAAACATCGTTCACAGCATCTTGAAATTTTCATTGATCAGAAAGAGAGCAGACAAGAGGGCTATTAGATTGACAAGATAAAAATTCCCACTACAGCGATGTCTGCTTACCCCACTGCTCGGGTGTGTGGTTTTCATAGTCCGTTTTGAGGAATAAGAGGTTAAAAGATCAAGAAAATCCAAATGTATTCAATTAACCAAGAGACTACATTAATAAGTTTCCCGCAAGTTTTAATGTATATTTTCTCTTTTCTCAGCATTACTGCAAAGAGTTTATGGAAAATTACCTGTTTTAGGCTCCACAGAAAAGTACGGTTGTCCTTGCAGTATGCTGTAAACCACTCGAGCGCTGTTGCCATAAGTAGGATCATCTGCATCAGTGGCTGTCACTTGAACCACAGAGGTACCTACAAAAGGTTTAATGGACTGTTATACATAAAAGATCAAAAAATCTGAACTACATGTATCCAACATGCTGTGGCAATATGTATCTCGAAGACTGTGAAGTGGTTTTTTTGCAACTGTACAACATTTTCATGCTGAGTAGAAGATCCTCTTTGTAAAACAGTAATATCAGCTATCACAGAGTTCCATCTTCCCAAATAATCTCAGTTTTTGAGTCACAGCAATAAAAAAAAATAGTAGCTCGCCATCTCTATCTCTGCCTTTGGTTGACGGAGGGTATACAATATATTATATACAAATATAATGAGTAACTGGGGATTCAAATATACATGCATTTAGACTTATTGTATATTTTGAAAACTGTAAACATATATATAAATTTACTTTTAGCTTATAAAACTATTCATCCTGTTGCAAAGAGGTGGCAGAAGTGTTTCTGTTTCAGCTCAGAAAAAACCCAACAACCTGGTGAGAGCTGAACCTAAATTCATTTTAAAAGTATTCATTTCTTTCAATAATCTGCAAGACTTTAGTATCACTTGTGGTAGTAATCTGTCGCATAAATATTTCTTAAGCAAGATATGTATCTATTTTGACAGAAATAAGAAAGCAAAATGTCTAACTGGCTAGAAAGAGAGATATATTTTGTGAGGATATCATCTTGCATCCAGCTCCTATTTATTATGTTCTCTATGTCGGTTCCCATTTGTTTTGTTCTTTACAACAGCTTCCATGATGTCTGTTTAGAGCAGGATAAAAGAATACTTCAGAGTGTATACAGGGTCTTGGTCATGGTCACCACCCTTTGATAGCCAGAAAAGGGTTTTTTTTCTCACTGGCAGACTGTCTGGAACACTGAGACCTTTCATTCAACAGCCCAGAGAATCCTTTGGAGGTTAGATTCCAAATTAATATTGTAGCAATTTGGCAGATTCCCAGTAAAGTTCTTCAAGAGAGGATCAGATTCCTTCATAAACTGAATTTAGACACAAGATTCAAGAAAATAATTTGTTAAAGAGAGTGTTTGTTTTCCAAATGAACATATTTTTGGTGTGAAAATGAGAGCAACAAGTCTAGAAATCACACTTTAAGAATAAGCTGCAATAGTAAATGTCCAGGGTGAACCTAACATAAATTGCGTTCTGGTCAATTTTATTTGGATTTTCAGGATGGGAAAAAGTTCTGAAATTCTCCATGTCTGATGTGGTACATCCTCCATCCATTTTTCACTGCTGTTAAGCAGAAGATCATAAACAGGTCCTGGGACCAGGCTGAAGGTTTGGAGATTAAGTGCAGCCCCCCGTAAAATGGTACAGATTATAAAGGATGGGACCTTCTTGAATGAATTCTGACCAGAAATAATAATTCATAACATAACTTTATTCACTTAAGCTATGACCCAACTAACCTATATTCCTGATCTCTCTTCCAGAAGTATCCATGACAAAGTATCATTATTGAAATTCTATTTTAAATGCAATTTTTCTCTCTTGTGAACTGTCTAACATTTTTGGACAGGGAAAAGGTTATTCTCAACCTGAAATTTCACATGTAACTATTAAGTAGATGGTAATTTTAAAAAGAAAATTGGTAGTTAGTCTATGAAGTCATTTATCAGTTATGGGACTTAAAATACATCAATTTTCTGTCCACCAGTGACTAAGAGGTTTGATTCAGTATGTCAAACTGATTTTATAGATTACTCTATAATGTCATTTCATACCGAGACCTATTTTAAACTTGTCAGAGTTCCTCCAGCTTTTGAGTACAAGGGCATCATAATGACTATTTGACGTCCTGTGTTATTTGTGAAAGCCAGGCTTACCACATTTACAAAGTCCCTAAGCCCTGCCAATGAAGCTTACAATGTCTGCAAATATTGGCAAAAGTGCTTACAAACCTCACACACTGTTACATCTCTGCTCCTTGCTCTTGTTGCTTTCAAGGACTCCAGACCAATACAAGATCAAAGTAGTCACAGGCTCTGCAACCTCAACACAGACATTTTGGAAATCCTGCAAGCTTAGAAGAGCTTGTTTGCTATAAAAATCTATTGATGTAGCAAACGAACCCTCTACATTCCGTGAGATGAATAAAGTCATTATCTGGATCTAATTGGCTCTCTCCTAAAACACATAGATCCTTTAAAAAAAATATTATTTTAGGTAGAAGCTCTAATACCAAATCTTTATGCACTCGTCCCACTGGAGTGTAATTAGCAGCTAAAAAACAATGATACTCTTCTAGTCCCTTTGTGCTAATCAACTTCTCTCAAACCTCACGGGGGAAAGATCTTTTATAACAACTTCTATTGTCATTATGTCTTTAGCAGTTACACAAAAACTTGGAGCTTCCAGAAGTTCCATGCCAAGAGGGAGATTTCCACACAGTGCATTTTTTAAGAGAATATGCAAGCTAACATAAGGTATGTTAACTATGTGAAAAGCCCTACATGTAGAATATCAGTTCCAAGGAAACATAATGTGTGGAAAGATTAGTATGTGAAGATTTCCAGAGATTTTTCCAGAGAAAGCAGATTTCTCTTGAAGAATAGGAAATTACTTCAGAGGACAATCACTGCAACACAAAAAAAAAAGGTAGCCAAGAAAGCTCTGTAGATACTCCTGGACAAGCAATAAATCCATAGGCTGAGGAAAAATGGGTAGGTGCATCATAGTTCCAACTACATCATCTTACAAAAGGAGAGTTTGTTTTCCTCCACTGAAATTAAGCCTTCTTTTTATTTGTGAACACTTTGCCCTGTGTCATAACACAGGCAGTGAGTTGTCACACGTGAGTCCAAGATTAGGATTTATAAGTAACATGGGACAGTCAACAAACAGCACCACATCTTCATCCAACAAAATGAGTAGATCTTGTTTATGGAAGCATTATTCCGAGCCCTAGGCTGCAGGTGCAAACAGGCCACTAACTCTGCTTCAAACTTTCACTACTGATTTGTTATAACCCATAGCTTCACAAATAAAACGTTAAATACTTCTTATAGTTTGTGTAACTGATATGAGCTGAACAAAAAAAAAAAAAAAGTAAAAATTTGAGCTATTTACTGAAAAATTGTCTTTCAGTCTCAGATATGGATTCCTCTACAAACATTTTTCTCTATATTTATGTCATTGTGACAAAGTTTCAGTGGTAGTCCGTTAAAAACGTATCTACATGTAACAGTTTCATAAACTTCCTTTGCAATTGCAGAAAATACTGACAGAAAAATCTGTGCTGTTAATCAAAAGGTGTTTCACTTTTTTCTTTTATTGATACTAATAACACACTGAATTTTGTGTGGCTGGCATGTATTTCTGCTTTTTTCCAGAATGTTTAAGATATTATTTTTAACCTAGCCTTTATCAGTGATCTAGGAACTTGATCTATTTAAATTCTGATATGAGGGCAAAAGGAAGGGAAGAGTTTTTGCAGAAAGGATCTTAAATTTAGAATGTTTCTTGTACTTTAATTTACTCAAATCAAAACTCAGTGGTGTTCCTGACACCGCAGCAATCAGCCTCTTCTGTGAGAGGGTCAGATAAAAGTAAACAGGTTGCTGAATATTATTTTGAGTTGGAGGTCCTTCAAAGGGATCCTTTTTAAATCTCTGAGTTATTGCTTTAGAAACCTTTGTACAGAACTTCTAAAAAGCTTACTAGCAACTTTTGTGATATTTTACCAAAGTTTTTTTATTAGTTTGCATGAGAGATGCTTGTGCTTCTTCTGTTTTTAACATTGGTGAAAACATTTAAGAGAAAACTGGTTTCTAAAACTAAATGAACTTAACAAATGTGTTAGCTTTTTTTTTTCCTTTTTTTTTTTTTTAAACTACATAAACCCTTATCAATTGAATTGTAGCCACATTAACAAATTAAACCTTAAAGTCAGTGAGTTACTAAAGGCATGGACTGATATGAATTAATGATGTGTAATATGTGTAATATACAAAACAATTCCAAGACAGCATCATATTTCTATGTGATATCAGCTGTTACCAGAAATACTAAATACCTTCACTACCAAGTTATCCATAATAGCTGTTTAATTTTCACATGCAGCAGCCTGGTCTGGTTCTGTACTTTACCATCTGGTATTTCTGTGCCTTCCCTCAGAGCTGATGCAGTAATGCCTCCACAGCCTTTCCCCTCCAGGAGTGTAAAGGGGGAGACAGGACCTGAAGGTAGGTTCTACCCTATTCACCTCCTTCTTCTCCTCCCACAGCCTCAAGAGGTTGCCATCACTTGGAGACAAAACTCAAGTCTGGTCCCGGCCCAGCAGCAACGTCAGATAAAGTGAAGCAGAGGGGCATTGTGACTGAAAAGAGACACTGTCCCTTCATTCAAGCTCTCCAAACCCACTGACCACTTGTACCAGATTTAGGCATGACATAAGACTTTTTTTTTCTTTTTTTTTTTCTTTTTTTCCTTCGGTACAGAAATCAAAAGTTTCTATCCATCTCAATGAGAAATAATAAATGTGATACAAATGTAGTCACCCTTGTGCTGGGTAACAAGAAGAGTTGTTGGTATGTCTGGAGAGAAGAGAAGATTAAACAAAATCAAAACTGTGTTGGGTATTGGAATTTCTATCCCCAGTTCCCTTGGCTATAAAGAAAACAGATCCATATCTCACATCAGCTTCTTTTTTTGGTCAACATTACAAGAACATTCTTTTAATACTTTTTAAACTACAATTCGCAATCTTTTTGTTTAAAACGTAAGACTGCTTGATTTTTTAAATGAGAGACATACCTAAAAAAAAAAAAAAAAAGGCTTTTCAGATAAGCTCAGATAAGCTATATCTTTGAGGGGTTTGCTATTAATAGATTTACAAGCCATTGAGATATTTACCCTATTCAGGATAATCAATATAATTGGATCTGACCTGAATATAATTTGAACCTGACCCAAAGTCATGTCAAATAACCGAAAAGATTTACTTGAGTTAGCCTTAGAGAATTTCCTAAAATATTTGTCAAATAAAATACAAAATCATTATACTTGCATAACTACCCTTTAGGTTAAAGGTTATAGTTCTCCTAGCTTTATAGTTAATTCGGGTTTATAATCCTGTGATCTCTTTCATTTTTTCTAATATGCAATTAAAAATCTTTGTCATGGATATAATTTTTAAACAAAATAGAAAAGAGATACTGTGTTTGTTCTTAATATTTCATGAGTGCTCTCGGTGATTAATTAAAAATCACATTATAAAAATTAATTATGAATTGATGTGATCATGTAACACAAGTGCCACACAGGCATTTCATTGTAATCTGTAATTCAGCAACGATGCAGTATTCAGTACTTGCGTGGTATGAAGATATCTAAAATATACAGTTTCAGGAAGTTCGTGAAGATGAAACTGCCCTTAGTTAACAGATATCCCAGAGAGTGCAAAAAGTCTCAGTTAAGGACTTTGCACAATATTTCACCTAAGTTAAATATGTATTTGGTGTTAGAGTCCAAATAGGAAAGAATTTATTTCAGTAGTTTATGTGGTAAAGATTCAACAAAATATGCAAAAGCAGTTCATCTTTAAAAATAGTTCCTCTGTTCTCCACTGAACACTGTCCACTCCCCACAGATTGATTCCCAATATATTTTTGGAACAAATGGAACATGGAGGAGTAGAAGCATGGATCTGTGTGTGTACGTAAACCTTATGTATCTGTAGTAGCTGTCAACAACAAGACAGACGTAACTCATGCAAAAGGGAAATGTGGAGGTATTGCTCTTCAGGGCACAAGTCAAAGGTGCAAAAATCTAATCATTGTTGCACGCTACAGCTCACTTTAATAATCTAATTCTAAAATAAAACACCAATCTAAAATAAAAGATGTACTTTTTAGAGAACATATTTTTGAAGTTATGAGTATTTAGGTTTTGCAGTCTTAGATTATCTTTATTTTTCCAAAGAGCAGTAGTAAAAAGTTTGGAGTAGTGTATCCCAACTCGTCTCCTCCCTGATGCTCCTCAAAAGATGTAGTGCTCATCTTTCTTTCCAGAGCTACTATTACCTCTTCAGCCATCCACACAGCGTTTGAGTGACGATGAACAAATAGCAAGTATCAAATGAGAAAGAGTGTCTACGCTCACTGCTTAGTAAGATAAATAAATATAGAACTCATTAGCAATGTTTTACTTATCTCTTATTGGATCCTAAACTGAGTTTCAAATATAAAAGCAATGTTGACTAATGATTGCTGCAGGGCACTTAGGCAGGAAAGATTCTTTTTCTCTCTCTAGCTCTAATTTGGTGGCATTGTTTGATGCCCAAAACCACAGCAGATGGCACTGAGGAAACTACAGCAAATTCTATATGGGCAGCCTTACTGTAGGAACATTAAATTTTTATATGATTCAAAATCAGTCAAGCAAAGAAAATGCTAATTTCAAACACCATATAACTTTCTTAACCTGAAGTGAGATTTCCTATACACTTATCTACAATGAAGAAGATTGTTCTGTGGTTTGTTGTTGTTTTTTGTTTTGGTTTGGTTTGGGTTTTTTTGTTGGTTTGATTGATTTCTGTTTGTTTTTTGTTTGGTTGGTTTTGTTGTTGTTTTTAACTTTATGCATATATTTATAATTTCAAGTTAAAGGAAAATTTACTAAAATGTCTCTGGCCAAGTTCCCATCTGGTCTATATCAGTCAGCTTTTAAAGGAACAGTGGGACCTGATAGCAGATGACCATTTGGTCTCTTTAATATGAAGAGATAGAGGATTTGATGTTGAAATTCTTCCCTAAATCAAGCTCAGGAAAAATTAGCATTTCTTCTTTTCCAACAGAGGGTCTGAAGCCTCTAAAGGACATTCTTCTCTGATTCCACTGGAACTTTGAAACTACCTCAAATTGAAATCCGGTCTGTGCTACTTGCACACATTTCCCAGAGAGCTGGATTTTCAGTATTGGAAAAGACTTGTAGTAAACTGTTACTTATGCAACACTCATAAAAAAATAAATAAATATGCAATACACTAGCAGGAATTTGAGGGTTTTTTAAGAACTGACTATATCTGAACAAAATGATATATTATCACCTCTGAGTACCACAGCATAGGTGTGAAACTCATTATTGTTAATAAGAATTACAAAACAAAGTCTCTGGGCACTGGAATGAGAAATACACCATAAAATGCTTATCTGAATCCCTACATACCTATTTGAGTTTCACAACATTTTTGAAAGGATAAATACTTAATCTAGCATATTATTTCCAGTTAAGTCTTGAAATATCTAACTATTGCAGGTGCCTCATAGATAATTAAGTAGCTTAGTTCAATAGAGTAAAAAAATAATGAAAGTTTCTAAAATGCAATAGTAACAAATTTCCCACAACACCAACAGTGTATTTTGCACTTACCCACAGGAGACATCTCAGGAACTCCAGCAGTGTAAGGACCATCCAGAAATTTTGGCTCATTGTCATTGATGTCCTGAATCTTAATGACGAACTCAGATTCTGGTTCCACAGGTTTATTGGTCAGCCTATCTAGTGCTTGTGCTCGGAGTGTGTAGTAGGCCTGCTCTTCTCGATCCAGCCTCTTTGTAGCATGAATATCCCCCGTGTTCTCATCAATAATGAAAATGGAACTTGCCCCTTCGCCTGACAAGATGTATTTGATGGAACCATCTCCTTTATCAACATCAGAGTGAAGCTGGTGAAAAATTGATGAGAGATGATATTAACTTCCAAGAGAGTCAGTGGCATGGAGATATGCAAAAATAATTCTTATGTCGAGCAGTAGTACATGAAATTTTATTGTTCTTGGAAAGATAAACTGAATGTTTATCGTGCACAGCATGTGAATAACCATTAGAATCTGTGAGCTTGCGCTTTTGAGCAAGATAATTTAATTTTCCTGCAAACAATCTCATTTTCAAGTGTATTTGATATTATCTTACGGTTTCCCCATACCAGAGTTTTACATAGCCACACATACACACATGCACACATATGATTGGAACCATGATTTTATTTCTACCTGAATTTAACTATATTGTTGGTTTCAGCTTATTATCCTATTAAGGGTGAAACTTCAAACAAATGTCACTATAAACTTAATGTCAATATGTGTTTACTCCTGTGCATGTATTGGAAACAAGAAACTGATTTTATACTGTTTACAGTGCAGAACAGTAAAACATATCAAATTAGTTAAAATGGACCAGTTGATAGATTTCTCAGTACTATCTGATGAGCCAGTAACTTCACTTCCATATCTTGTTTTCCATTATTATAACTTCAGAAAAATGCAGAGCCTGAGAAAGACCAAGAAGTGCTCTGGCACTGCCTGAACTACACAGTATGACAAGTCAGGTGCAGTTTCCTTGGGACTATTTGTAGCAAGCACAGAACAAATGTACTCCAATAGGTCCAAATGCATCTTCTATTTGAACCGGAAGACACATTTACAGAAAGAAATTTCCTTCATCATGCAGTTGAGAGTTACAGAGCAAGATTCCACAGGTTTTGTGGCCCTTTTATGTCTTCCGAGTCTTACTTTACTGTTGCAAAACATAGACTCAAAGAATTCTCATATACTTTTCAAGCATTCATCAGCAAGGTAGTTGATCTGGATACCTATTAATATCAATTAAAATAGCACACATGCATGATATATCTAATATAGTACAACTCGGAAGAACATCAGTCAAATTCGAAGTAATTGCTTGTTTGTTAAAAAGTGGATTATTACTTATAAATATCTGAGGACAATGTTAAAGATGTTTGAATTATTTATGTCTCTTATCTACTTTGTACCTCTACTAACTCTCTGTCATGTTGAGTTTGGAGATAACTCTACTGTCATCATCATCCTAATTTCCTCCACTAATTCTTTTTTCTCTCAGCTGGGAGTATCACTGAGATAGTAATCACTTCCAGAATACTTGCAGAAAATTGCTATCTCAGGCATAACTTAGCACAGCTGCAAAACCTTTTCCTATTTCAGCAGGGAAGTATTCATGATCAATTTTGAATTTTTCAGCTGGATAAAAAGCTGCCTATTTCTTACACTTTATTTCCCTTACACTCTCTGGATATCTTACATTTATGCAATTACAGTGCACTATCTCTCTCTTTTAAGACAGAAATGGAGTTTGAGCTTTGGATTGGATAAAAAAAAAAACACCAAAATCAGTATGTCTAAATCAGATTAGAGACATTATTTCAATATATGGCTTATCCTCATCCTGCTGCTACATAACTCCTGAGACACCTAAACAAGCCTGAAACGTCTTTGGTAGAGTTTCCAGAACATTTAAAGTCCTACTTCTCAGCACACTCAGGTACAGTCAATGCTGACACTGTGAGCAGATCAAGGTAAAATGTATCTCCCATCCAGGCTTTTCAAGATCCACAGTACTGCATATTCCTCAGTACTGATGGTTGGGGGTTTACTCAGTAAATATTTTCGTCTCATAAATCTGGCAGGTGGGGCTCCTGTTGCTTTTTCAAACTTGACTGAAGAAGTACCTATCTTGCCCAGAAATAAGTAGTGCAACTGTGAAAGTAAGAATATGTCTGGCTTGTGTTCAAATTAGTTTTACTTTTTTTCCCCCCCTTTTCTTTTTCTAAGACCCAATTCAGGGTGCACAAGTCTCCTATGTGCTACAGAGGCATTGTATGAGTTCACCTATACAGTCAGAATCCTACAGTCTAGACTGAAATGCTGAAAATCACATTACCCAAGAACTAAAGTTATGGGGTGTAAAGATTCAATGTCTTTGTCTTCTTGAAGTAATTAAGTTTTCTCCATATCCCACAATCTAGCAGAGCACTGGTCTTTCTGTTGTGGCTGGGACTCTCCTATTCTCCCTGTAAAAGTTATTCCACCTTTTGTGGCATACTGAAGGATGTGCTGGATGAAAGAAAAGCAGGTGACACTGACATACCCAGCAGTTTATCAAGTAGAGCAGTTTTCTGAAGATTAGAGATGTTGAAGTAGACCTCTTCAGGCAGAGAAGGGAAGGGATTCCATGCCTCAACCCACTGACAGCAATGTAGCACTGGCTCATGGGAGAGAAGCCAAGCACGTCAGCGCACCAGAGTGCAGCACTCATCACTGGGTCTCATGATGCAGGGCTGCACAGCCTCCCTTTCACCTTGCATTTAGACCCAGCACTATCTTGATTAACTTTCTCGCAGTTTTTTGAAAGAAGAGAGATAGACCTTCAGGGGAGAGGCCAGAAGTGTAAATCATGAAAGATGCTGCATTTTCACATCCCAGAGAAAGAAGAAATTCTGTAGCTTCAGCATTTCCCTTGTGCTCACGCAGTGGCTCTCTGATTAACACATTGTTTTTTAAGGAGTGCCACTCTGAGGTCCATACATTTCCTCATGGATTACACTACAGTGTCTGGTGACCTGGAATGAAACACTAAGCAGAAACCACTTTTTGGACAGATGCCTTGGTAGAAAACTGCTACTGCATGGATTAGTAAAGTGATTAGCAATGACTTTTGTAACTCCTATGCTGAAGCTCAAGGAGAGCAAACTTTTTTGTATCTTTTCTTGAAACTTTGTTCTACTAAGCCTTTAAAAAACAATTGTGACCCGTATTCAAGTTATTAAAAAAACATTCTGTGTCTACTTAGCCCCAGGAAGGTAAGTAGCTCAAGATTTAGCTTATCTTTGGCACTGCAGTACAATCAATTCTATGTAAAGCCCTCTAAATATTTTTTTTCCACATTTTAATTTGTGTTTTAGTGTCAATATTAGATAATTTAAAAGTACAATACGAAAGAACAATGCAAAAACAAACTAGGCTGACAGAGTAGGGATGTATGTTTGGTGCAGTTTTCTGATCACCTCTATTTCTATTCTATCCAGTATAATCCTTCCAACAGTGATCTTCAAAGTCATTAATGTAGAGGTATCAGTGATTTGCAACTAACAACAATTTTTTTGAATGCAGTAATCCTGTACCATATGTACAGCTCTGCTACTACCCAATGTGATTTTAAACTACCTGTACTTCCAGTTATTTAGTTTGCCAGCCTAGTTAGTGAGAAGTAATATTTTCCTTATAATGCTGACTTTAGAAAACACTGCATGGTTCTTTTTGTTGGTGGTCAGGTTTTTGGGGGCTTGGGGGGGGGCTTTTTTGTTTTGGTTTCCCCTCTCCCTTTTTAAAGAAATACATTTAAGAATGAAAATTGGGATTTTATTAATTTTTGTGATTAATTTGGCCACAATTATGTATAATGATATTAGTCCTAAGGACAACTGTACTTTACAGGAAGGCTCTAGGAGGCATCTATGGCAGTGCCATTTCCCAGCCTGTCTATTATTCCTACTACGTTCTAGAGACATTCATATAGGATTCTGATACCATTCTGGAACATCCCAGACAAATTTTCTCTCAGAAGTACTTCACAATAAATATTGCCAATAAAATTCATCCCTTTGTATTCTGAATGAGGAATGTTACAGACAAGATAAAGATAGATAAAGATGGTTGCATATTTCCAGTTCATTTCATCCATAGCTGTCTCCATGCAATGTCCATGATAGTCACTCTACAGTTTACTTTGGCTTTCAGATAACTCTATTTCCAGTACAAGATTCATGATCCAATTATTATATGATGATCCTACTGCTTCTTTGTTCATTCCACATGCATTTAACCTGAAGATTTTTATGAGTTTCAGTTTTGGGTGTTCCCTGCATCACACCATGTGTAAGAAAGAGTACATGAGAACAAAAAAGGGAAGCAGCAGGCTCCTGCAGAGAGATAAGACATTTAACAGGAGAATAATTTCTGATGTTCTAGGAAAGTTAGCAGAGAGCAAACAAATCTAATAAGAAAAGTCTCACAAGCCTTGCTGAAGCAGAGAGAACCAGTGTGTGTAAGAACTACAATTTTTTTTCTTTAGAAGATAATTTACTGTGCCCTCTACTGTCTCTGAACTCAACTTAAAAAGAGGGCACTCATATCTTACTAGGTCCAACTCCCAAATCTCCTCTCAGTTTTAGAAAATGCTTGTTTGGATATGTGTGAGAGAAGTAAGCCGTCAGCTTCACTTGTAACAAAGGCACTATCACCCTAATTCCTTAATGAAAACAATTTTGTCCTTACATTTTTTTGGCCCTATAGCAATATAGCTTAGTATAGGGTCTCACTTAATGCATTTATGTGTATGTGGACTCTTAGGATGGTGATTATTCTAGGGAAACTTAAAGAATACATTTCCATCAAGATCTCTAATACTCAGGAACTTCTTGATTTTGCCTATTTGTAGATACAGATCTGTACAACCAAAGATGAGGTCATTGTGTATCATTTGCCATTAAAGTATGCTAGTGCAGTATTTTCAATAGAGAAGGAAATATTTTTTTGTCAGTAAGCAGAGATACTGCATTAGCAATTGAGGTTTGAAAGAGAGGTTTACCATTTCTCTGATTTTTAGTTTAGGCTCCCTTAATGCAGATGCACTTGCCTCTCTCCTCCATTTCATTTTCTCTTCCCCTGAGATTTCTCTTTGCATTTGTTCCTCCCTGTGGCAGCATGGCTAATGCTTCATTGCATTGCAGACTTTACAGATTATGGGTGAATAAGAAAAGCACAGGGAGAACATGGGGACCTGCCAGGTTTTCAACACCAGCAGGATCACAGAGGTATGGTGAAAAAGAGACAGACAGAGCAAACACGAGATGCTTCAGTAAAACCTAGCTCCATAGCTCCCTGAAACCATAAGAAATATGCACTCATTTGCAGAAAAACTGAAAAGTTTTCTAAAGGAGGAGTTACCTGCATCCTTTCTTTTCTTGCTGTGAAAGTAACTAGGAAGCGTAGAGAGAAAGAAGACTGCCTCCTCATGACTAGGTAGGCATGGCGATATGGTAATATTTGTGATACAGAACTGATGCAGCTGTAGCTTTATTCCTATCTTCTCAATAAAAGCAAGGAAGGGCTAGGAAGAAAAAATGGACTACAGGAAGGAAGAACAGAGAACCAGTACAAATCTTTTTGCCCATACTATAACCATAACTTACTATCACAAAGCAACTGAGAACCGATTGTGGAAGGAAGACGCTCTTTTCTTCATATACAACGTGTCTCCCTCCCTGCTTTCTTGAAGACTTAAAAAGGAAACTTTTCAGGTCTGCAGAGGTTAAATATGTAATTGCTAACAAATGAAATAAAGCAGGTGATTTGAAACAAAGATTTAATTTGGCTATTTCTGTTAAATCTTGCTCATCACAATAGCCAGGTTCTGAAAACTTCCATTCTTGGATTCATTATTTACTATAGTTATACTCAGCAGGTTTTGAAATTCCTTTTCTCCTTGGAATATCACTTCTAGTAAGTGTTCTGAAATGTGATGACTCATAAAGTACTTCTTTTTTAAATATAATACTACATTTGTTAGCTATCAGGATAACTAAGGGTTCAATATTGCTGATTTGGAACAATTTCAATGCAAAAAATAATTAAAATTTAAAATTCAGCACAGACAACGGAGTTAACACTTAAGTTAAAAATGGTGTGTACACATAACACATTTCTGCAAAGTTTAAAGGCCTTATGAACACATTAGTTACTAATAATTTTTTATTCTCAGATGGAGCTATGAAACTCTCATCCTTGTAAAGTGTAACCATATTTCAAAATCAACAGCTTAAGACATCTTTTTTAATTTCCTTTTCAGTCTCATTACAGAAATCATGTGGGACAGAAACGGATTCCTCAACATTTTATTGATGTCAGCAAAGGCTTGTGATTCATATAATTGACTTCACACCCAGGCACTAGTGAAAGTATTATTCAGCAGGTAATGATTTTCTTATAAAAGTCTTTTTATCCTAAGAAACATTGAGAAAGTGATAAAGGAGTTCCTGGAGGGCTTTTGTTTTCTTTTGGTTTTATTAATTTATGTAAAACTATAGAACAAGCCTGAGGTCAGAAAGAAATACACTGGCCTATGTTCTGTGCTTTCAGCTTAACAGATACTACTGAGGACAAGAGATCAAGTCAATATAAATGGCCATACCCAAAACCCTAACATTTTTAATTACAGTTTGAAATAAGGAACATGCCTGTAATGCTGCCAGTTTCCTTGTCTCAGCAATGTTGTCGGTATAGCAGGGAACCACCATAGACAACTGTGCCACAGTGGCACAATTTGCCACTTTGACACACTAGCAATTTCATGCACTGTTTTGTTGCCTCCAGACTTTCTCCTTGTCAGGCAAGTACAATGATAGTCATGTGGGAATACAAAAAGGTCCCATGCTGTAGACTGCAGTATAACCACATTATATTTATCTAATACAAGCAGCTGGTGACAGGCTTGCTCAAAATTCAGTCAGCCTAGACAAGACTTCTGTTCTGCATCGATCTAAAAACCCCCAAATTGTGTCTAGAGTGCCTAGAATCCTAAGAGCTACTGAAAGAACGAAGGTCCAAGACATTTCTGAGGTATCTTCATATCCAGCACTGTCCTTATAGGCTGCCTGAAGTCAGACTGTCTCCAAATTCTCTTTTGCCTTGCTATGGGTAATATTAGAATCCTACGAATTACTACAATCCAATTTATCTACCCAGGATCACCAGAAAGGCAATGAGATAATGAGAATTTACCTGTCACTTAAGCATATTTCACATTCAAGGTAAAACTAGGGTACATCTCTTCAGGAGTACCAGCTGTGTCATCCCACATCTTGCCCTTAATAGACCTCCTGCAGTCAAATTGTACATGCTTTGGTGTATTTTGAACTCTGACATCTTCATATTCAACAGTGTATATAAAGCCAGCAAGAACAAAGCTCCATCTACACTCAAGGTATTCATGCAGGTGCATGAAAGCATAGGATAAGAGACAAAATAAAGAAGGATAAGGAGGGAAGAGAGTAAACTGATTTCAAACAAACAAACCAACATAAAAAAAATCTACAAACCAAAAAACCACATTGGATGACAATGTGGACAGATACTAAGGACCAGGAGAGAACCGGAATGGAAAACAGACTGTTGAAAGACCTCAAATGAATGTGATGAGGCAGAGGAGATGGGGCAAGTGGAGGACAAAGGAAGATAGGCAAAGGGAAGAATGACAAGTTGAAATGGGAGGAAAAGGCCAGGAAAAATAATAAAGCACAAATGAAAGAAAATGCTAAAGTAGTAAATGGGGCTCACTTTCAGTGACCAATCAGAGTTAGACAAGAACAGTATTTGAGAGTAAAGCTGTAAAACTTTATCAGCATTTTCTTTTCATTCTCTGTTTAATGCAACAGGAATTTAAAAGGTTGATAACCTGAATCTGGTCAGGTATCAAGTTATTGAAGGTGTGAACTTCAAGTTCACTAAAAAGCCCACCTACTCAGGAAAACAAAACAAACTGTACAATTTCAATTGTTATTGATTTTAAAGTTCTGGAACCAGAGGAGCAAACATAGGAAACATGACTAATATGTAGGGAGAGTAGCATAAGTATCAACTTGTTCTGAATGAACTGGGTATCATTATTTTTATAAAAAAATTCCTTTTTTCCATCATTAATGCAGTCTCTGAACATTTTTTTTTGCTGCTACAGAATATATAGTTCTGTGCCTAAGAAATTAAAATAGTAAGAATTTTTATTAATTTACTCAGGCTTATTCTGTCCATCAAACCATCAAACTTAGAATAAGCAGTTCATCTTTACTATTGCCTCCTTTCCTCATGTTGCTTCCTCAGTAAAGGGCTCAAAAATATTGGTGGAAGATTTTAGTGAAAAATACATAGCCTTAATACTCTTAAGTGACTAATCAGTTCTCCAGGAAGATGATAACCTTACAACCTCAGCCACATGAAGTGACGTGAATATTTTATTTTTGCCAACATCTTGAAAAAGGGAGGTGAGACAGGAAAGAGAACAGTGAAACTTCTTTAGTTCCTTGATGGTTATTGTTCAAACAAAATTTGAAACAGAAGTACAAAAATTCTAAAACTTACACTTCTTAACATTCCAGTTAGTATCTAAGTAAGCCCTCAAGGCTTCTAAGTGGAAGACAAAGTTCAGATGAAATTTTCCCCTAGGAATAAGAGATACTGTCATCTGAAGGCTAGTGAGTTGAATAATTAATAGGAAATACTGAAAAAGTGGATATGATAAAAGCAACCATATCACAATTTTATGACATTTTTTCTCTGAATAACATTCAGAGAAAACATCTCTCTATATATATACATACAGAATTTCACTTTTTATATACATAGTGATATAGTGACTGTATATATATATACAATATATGCTTACATTTAAGTGCATGTACATATACATACATAAGCACATGCATGCACGCACACACACACAAACATTTGCTTATTCTGTCCTCTTCTTTTCCAGTCCCTGCAGATGCCGTACTCACAAATCTGTGCCTTCTCCCCCACCCCAGTTTTAATAAGAACACAAAATGCCCTGTGGCGACAGGGAATTGTGCAGCCAGCCCATTAAGATTAGTGCAGCTACAGGAGGAACTCAGAAGCAGCTGCTGCTGTAGATGGAGCTGAGTGGGCATATGTAGTCAACTGAGTATTCTTGAGGAGTTTTAATGGGCCATCATCACAACATGTCACTCTCCAAAATGACTATTTGTTATTCACACTCTTAAAAAGACAGTTTGGCAGCTTTGGGAGGTAAAAGCCATCTGTATATTGTGCATCATCACGTACTAATTGCATAATATTTGTTGGGGAAGGCGTGGAGGAACAGCAATACTGTACTGTAGCACCACCAAGAGCCTGCAGGCAACATAACACGTTCAGAATAGGAGTGGAAAAAAGGAGACTTGCTTTCCTGTCAACCACACTCTTCAGACTTTTCAGAAATTATTTTACTAGAATTTAGAATGGAGAAACAGACCAGTGTTTATAAAAATGCACATTGGAGTCCTTACAGACCTGTTCAATAATGAACTTTGGTTTGGTTTGGTTTTTCCCAAACCACTCTCAGTCCATCAGTATTTATTCCTTGGAGTACTCATTCTGAGTATTTCAGTAACAAAACACTATCACTGACAAACCAAACAGTGGATTTACTACCTGACTTATCATATAAAAGCCACTTTTGTTTTCACCCAAATAGATTTAATTTTTGATCAAAGAAACCAATGACTTAAACCTAATTTACACAAGTTCCTAAAACAATTAAATCATGTGAAAATATTACTGAAGTGAAATTCTATTTAAAATTTATGAATGTTTCTTCTTACCAGCCGTATTTGGGTCTCTGCATTTACTTATTCCCCCCGAAAAGGACTCAGTTCTTTTCCATATTATAGTATTTTCACATGATCCATATCTATTCATAATGCACCATACTACTTGCTGTTGTATACTAAACTACCATATTTACCGGTCCAGTGATTTGATTTATTTTGTTGCCAAGAATCACTGAAGCCGTAAGACAAAATTCTCTTAAAGATACCACTCTCTGCTTCAGCAGTGTAATAAAATTGTGTGAGGACGCTCTCTCCCTGCATTCCCCACATATAGCTTCTGTGAAAGTGACCAAGCTTAAAAAATGTAGCATGGCAAACAATACCAAAGAACCTAGTACAGTTCATGGAAGAATATCTCTGGCCTAGCAGATGTCCATGGGCTTGAAAAGTTTATGCATGTGTAGCAGCTAACAGAACCAGAACCTTCAAGGAACTTTATTCATTCTTCTCCTCAAATTACTTCCCCACTACACTTGAAAGACTACCTGCTTGCATAGTATCATAAAGAACTGTTTCTTGAGGTTACACTTTTTTTGAACAAAATACATACGTGTATATCTGCATAAATACATATATTTTTACAGTGATGTGAACATTTTATGTTCTTATACCACTGTATATTGTAAAAAATGTTAATCCTTTTATTAAATATTTATGATTTTTAAGCCTCTTAAAAAAAATTACTAGAAAATGCATGAATGCACTTTGCCTTGTGGCCCAGGAAAAATGGATAGACGGGAGATGAAAAAAGAAACACAATAGCAGAATTTATCTATTTATAATAGTGCAAAATACATGTTTTTATTTTGTCCTTGTTCTTGACAATAAAAGTAAGAAAAAAGAATACATTTATGCTGATTGCAAAGTTGTTTCTCTCATACTGCTTTTTCTACTTAGCCAGGATAATTCCGGGCTAGGATTTCAACTACAGAAAATGAGAGCATATTAGAGAAACTATTTTTTCATACCTAACTCTGTAATTTGAAGAATTATCTGTAATAGCACTGAGTGGGAAAAATAATCACATACACTTCTTGTTTGACTACTATATCAATAATACCAAATTTACAAACAAAAATTCATTTAATATTAAAGTAATTTCTGAGATAAGATGTGCACTAATAAAGAACATCTGTTTCTTTAGAGTGGAAATTATACCTCCCATATTGTCTCTTCATTGTCAAACTACTGATCTATAGTTTAGAGTGATTATCCTCTTTTTGCTTCAGCTATCCAAAACAGCTTGCAGCGTTACTTGGTTGATAATGATTTTTCTCATAGGAACAAGCTTCCAAATAACATTAGTACCAAGGAATAGATACCCGGAGGGTGCAGAGCTTTTTTCTGTTGTCTTTAGTTTGGTTTTATATTGTATGAATTCCTCAAATTTCATTTGCTCTTGAAAGTTTAATGCTATTAAAAATCCACTTGTAATCTTACCTGCAGGTTAGTGCTGAAACCATGATAGACAGAAGACAATGGTGAAATATATAACTGTAGAAAAGTTGAAGTAATTATTGTGACTTATTGTGTCTGCACAAGCTTATAAAGTACTGGACTACAGAAGACAGCACAGTCTGATCATTTTAATGGTGAAAAATTTACAATACAGAAGAATGCAATTACCTGGGTCCACAACCACACTAACCTACAATTCCATGAAAACAGTGAAGGATTTGTTAAATAAAATTTATGAAACTGATTAAAAAACAAACAAACAAACAAACAAAAACAAAAAAAAAAAAAAAAAAACAAACCCACAGAACTAACACATTGGTCTACATCTCAATTTTTAAAACACATAAATAATAGTGTATTTGTCAAGGTATCAGTGTTTGTTGTTGTATTTTGCTTCTTAAATTCCTATCTTCTTTCTTTATAAAATTTCATGTGCATTTCGATAAATGCAATACCTAGTGCTGACTTTCCTGGAAAATTTATAGTCAACACACAGATATTTCTCAATGCATTTCCACAAATCTAATCCCATAAGCACTCCCACTAAAATCAGTGGGACTACTCCTAGATTTAAAGTGCAAAATTAAGAATTTGACACAATGCCTATATCACACATAATTAGTCCTTGGGAAGGTATGTTGGGAGAGTCATAGCTGCTCAGATCTGAGAGCGGGTCAAGGAAATAAAGCAAGAACAAAGAATTTTTACTGTAAAATTTTACTGTAGTATTTTAATATGAGTAAATTTTTTCACATGAAAAGGGCAGCAATGAAAATCTACAGCAAGGCATTACAATTTCATTGCTAGTACGACACAATATAACATGAAAAAGCAATGCATGACCAAATAAAGTGTTATATTAGCTATCTTCCTGTAGAAACTTGTCTTGTTTCTTAAAATTAGTTCACTTTAAAAGAGCAGAAGAATCCCTTTGTTAACTTACTATCTTAAAACACAAGTTACTGTTGTCAGTGTGTTTACATTTCATTTAAAATCTCTTTTCCAGTGTGGCTTGATTAAACACCCTAACATTTCTGTAGTGCTTTCTATTAACTACCATGACCGATTACTAACACAGCAGCTCAGTAAAGGCAAAACACTGAATGACAAATAAGTGGGTCTTTTTTCAGTAGGACTTTTTTTTTTCCTTTTTTCCCCTGCTCTTATGTATTTAACTGAAGATGGTATATCACATTGATTTTTATCCAAAAGTGTTTCTAAAATAGATATCCAACCATCCATCCATATATACCAGATAGTTAATTAACAGCCCATTATTCAAAATTTACTCCAAAGAGGAAGGAAATGCAACCCTGTACTAAATCAAATTAAAATTCTGTTTTAGAATTCTTTAAGTTATGAAATCATCCTTCTCCATTTACAACATGTCCAGGACTTGCTTAACACTCATGAAAGTTGGTACTAAGCATATGCCTAAGCGCCTTTCCGAAACAGAGCTTTAATCCCTGTGCAAAAGAAGGGTGTTTTAATGAACAGCAGTGTGCATCACATAGACTAATTGTAGGAAGCAGAATTGAAAGCTTAAGTGATTCCATTACATAAATTCACACTGTAGCTGATCAGTATTCAGAACAAGCTGAAGTAGGGTATGCACAGTAAATACAGACATTTGAAAGTCTACCTTACGCTGTTCAGATCATTTAAAGTGATCCTTTGCTAATAAAAACTCTAATAGGTTTGATTTCTTCTTAACTTTTTTATTTTTTTTATCCTTTCAAATTTGCAGGTCTGCCAGGACTTTCAGATGTAACCAGACTGATCTCAAGATAGTAATTCATATATCAATAGGCATTTTTACTCCATAGGATTAAAGGCTGGGAAAGAAATGTTTTTAATGCCCATGTTTTGTGCTGGTTTTCAGAAAACATTTGAAAGGGAGGATAATGCATCAGTATTTCAAACCCATAACAAACTGCTTTAACATGAACAATGCTAGGTTAATTGTAAAGCCTTCCAGCTTAGAAGGATTTTAACAGCTGTATGGATAAGTCAGTGCTCTCCTGGTGCATTTTTCTATTTTGGTGAGTATGATGAGTGTTTAATACAGACAATCTAATCAAATTCCTGTACAGCCATTGCACCTTGTTTCCTTAATCATATTTTGACATTTCAAATGTAAGGACTTTGTGGATTAAAGTTGAAATTTACTCATTCTTTTTCAAAAAAACCCCACAGATATTTGCCATGTATAATGCTGATGCCAACCTAGGATTTTTTCATCTGTTCTTCATGTTTTTGCCAGAACACATCCTTGCTATTTTTCTTACTCACTACCATTAAATGCTGGCAATACAGCGTTTTTGTGCCATTGATAAACAAATGATGAGAAAATACTGAAATGGCAGGTGTTATTTTACATTGGTCATGTATATTCGCTGAATCTACATTAAAATTCAGATTGTGCAGACCTGTTTCTAATTCGGAAAGCCATCTGGATTCTATTGAAAATTTTCAAAGTCTCCTTTCAGGAATCCATTTCTGAAGGTTCCAGCACCTCACATATACTGAGAACTTTTGATTTACATGAAGACCCCTCAATTATCTGAAACAACATATCTTTCTGCCACTATAAAACATGTTGCATAGGGCACGTAATTCAAATTCCTAGATGGTCTCTGAAGAAATTAGATGAAATCTTATCTAATTATCATTTGCGTGTTGTTCCCCTTCAGAGTGAGCTCTGGTTCAATAAAAATAGAGTACACAGTAAGTTCCTTTTGAGAACAGTCCCTGCTTCTGAAGTTTTATGGTCAACATGAAGGTATAGGAGTTACTAGTATTGTGTATTCCATTAATTACAAACAAGATCAGTCACTGTATTTATTCTCACCTATGTCAAATGTTTCAACTCAGATGACTGTTACTAAACTGTCATACTTCTTGTGTATATCATCAAACACCTCCTAAAGGGCTTTTTCGTTATAGTATCTGATTGTTTCTTTATAGTATCTGATCAGTCTTATAACCAAATCCAAAACCAATGAATTACTCTTGGAGACTAGAGTTTAAATCATTATAATACTTGCCCCCAGCATTCAAGACTGATTTTTGCTAAGTTTCACTTGACACAGCATGTAAACATCTCTACCAGATTGTCTGAGCACTCTCAAAGCTTAATTGATCCAATTTGCATGTCTCATCCTGGCAGAACTGTGCATCATTTCTATCCTTTTGGACTAAGTGATCACAATCTAATCACTTTGTATACAAAGCAGATGGAAAGTTTCCAGCTCCTTTCCTATCCCCTTGTATGCATCCATATTAAAGTAATTCTAATTCAACAAGCAATCTGATCTTTCTGTATTTTTATAGGATTACTCTCTCATTGATTGGCCTTCTGTCACCAATTGTAATGTTCAGAACTTTATACTCGAGGCATTTTCACTTTTGTCTCACACCTTCTGTGTAGTCCATTAGAACGATCACTTAATTTAACAAACTGTGCTAAATACCCCTTAGGGAGGTTCTGTATGTACAGCGCTGTTCACTGGAAGGAGAGAGCAGTTACCATTCATTGAGGATCTGCCCCTATATTTTTAAGGGAAAACAAATAACTAATTATAATCACATTCATAAAGTTCTAAGCCTTGTACATTAATGAGATATTGTAAAAAAAATTACGTCCTTTAGAAGGAAAATATTATTTTAAATTAGTTAAATATTTTCCAAATAACAATTGTTTCTGTACATGAAACAAAAATCTTTATGTTATTTTTTCTGCACTTTTTTCCCTTCAAAAATGTGCAAATTGTCATTTAAATACAATGAAAGTTTTGTAAAAAGTAATATTATTTACGAATAGATGAAATCCAGCTTGTGAAAATTATACAAATAAATAAAAGTTCCTAAGAAGAAAAGTACTAAGCATATCAGTCAAACTAATGGAGACCAAGGAAGTATAAATTTCATGTCATCCTTTCTAAAGTGAACAGAGATTTCTACTTAATCTCACTGGTAATTCACAGCTGGAATTTATATTTCCCACCTGTCTCTAGTTTATACACATATTCAAAAGTCATTGTGCTTCTTCAACCATACTTTATTCCTCACATTCTTATCTTGTGAATGTTTTGTCCTCCTGATGTCAACAAATCCTCTACTCTTCTGGGAATTTGTGGCTGGCTAGTATGGGCTTATTTTTGCCTACAGACATGCTTTTTATTGCTTCTTCCTCTTTTGCTTTCTCCATTAATCTCTATTCATATCTGCTCAATAAAATTTATGAGATGGCAAAAACCTTGTTTGGGAGCTTTTCAATTTGTTTTCAGTGATGAGTACATGAGAAACTCTAAAGCATGTTGTTCACGGAAGTGATGAAACAATCGGACACCGGTGATCAGTGCTCATGACAATGCAGGGTAAGGAATACCCTTCAATCTGCTTTGCAGCTACTTTTAAAACAGGTGGGAGACTGAAAGGAAAAACCAATGCCTATATAAGAGAATAAATGAACCGGAATGCACTATTAAATTTTCTAATTTTTATCGAAGAGAAAGCATGCCAGTTCAGTAATAGAGTCATGTTTTTGTACCCATATATACACAAAAGTAGCTGTACAAGTGCAAGAAATTTGTTCAATAGCAAATCTAGTGAATTCAATGTTAACTGGCAAAGAGCAAACCAAATTAACCAAGTAAACCAACTGGATCATAAAAAAGGCATTAAGACAGTAAACAGTGTTTCTATTAATGTGCTGCATGCTGAAAAGTGGTAGTATAAAACTAGCAATGCCTCTGTGACTCACATTTCAAATAGATTCAGCGGACAAGTCATATGTAAGCTGTTCAGACTGTAACTGTTCTTGAGTCTTGTAAAGACAAGCTCTTTCTTTCCAGGAGATGAGTTATGACTCCAGTTACATAAGTAAGTAGAACTCCTGCTATCTCCAGATTCTGTTCTCATGGTAAAAATCCATGATCATATAGGTTACAACTGGGTTGTGCCATGGAACATAACTAACACATTTGTGGATGACACTCAAGAAATAACAGAATGCAAGTTGCCGTCTCTCAGTTGTGTTAGCCCAGCAGGACTAATAGCAATAAGTAAGGAAAAAAATTATCACCAGAACAGGCAGGTATGACTCACACATAGAATTCTTCTACTGAGTAATGAAGTATAATTTTATGCAGTCACTTCTACGAGCAAATTTTCTGCTAGTCTGTAAACAATCAGATGCATATTAGACCACCATATTGAACTTAGTGAAGATACTCAGGGTTTCTAAGCCAGTGTGAAGAGTCATGGCTCTGAGCTGACATCTTAATGTGCCAACCTATTGCTGATTCTAACAGTTCCACACTCCACCTGAAGGCACTAAAACCTTCAGCTGAGGTAAAAAAATTAACAGTATTGAATGTTTCCCTTGACCCAACTTTACAGCAAATCATCAGGAAGGGTCTATTAATTAATGAAACTCACAGTTCATAATGCTATTCTCTGCCTAACATTATTAAATAATATCTTAATGGTTTAGAGTTTAAGAAAATCTCTTATTTTATTGCGTCACTTTTGTTACCACAAACAAAACAAAGCCTTCTTTGATTTTGAGAATAGATTAGGAAAACTTTAAATGTAATGTTCATCATCAGCTGTAGTCATATTTCCAACAGATCCAACTAATTATGGGAAAGATCTGGTTTCATCTCATTGTTCTCTACAATGGCACTTGTACCAGTTTTGTCAGTAAACGTTATTTACAGGTGCAAGAGCATTTGACTCCAGGAAAACTCATAATACTGCTGATCAGTTTTTTCACTTTCATAAACTTAAATCTTCTAGCTTTGATGGTTAAAGCTGCAGCATGTTTCCCCTGTATCTTGCTAACTACCTTACGGAGTGATTTTCTGGAGAATTTAATCAGACATGTAACCTCTCAGATCACCCTGCTATAGTCCAAAACTGTGTTCAAAATTAGTCTTTTCAGTCTACGGGCAGAACAAAGCAAGTATGAAATGCTCAGAACTGGAAGTTGGGCTGCTGTATCTAATATACAGAAGATAAAATTATTTCAGAAGCTAAAGTAAATATCTGGTATTTTTAGTGTAGTCTGCTGACACCTCCAGAGATGCAAGGATCTATATCAGAAGGATCTGTCATTAAGGTAGACATCTTAATCTTTCTGCCTTACTCATAGCCTCATTGCCTGCTTGGCGGATATTTTGGAAGCAAGACAAAGCCCCTGGGTCCTCAGTCTGCATCATTCTATGTAAAAATGCAGTCATTGATTTAATTTTGTATTTCTAGAGACAGAATTCGTGGGCAAAAAAACCCAAAACATTCCGGAAACATGATTTTGCCATCAGACTAGCAGAATGGACCATCATCTTCTACCCAGCTCTACTTACTAAAATAATAGATGAAGGGAAATTGTTGAATGTGATACTTGAATCACATTCACTTGAATATGGCTTATATAGTATGGAACAAAATCTAATCTTCACAGGTCATTGAAATTAATCTGCAGAAAAAAAAATATAGCCTGCAAATAGACTGAAGGAAACACAAACACATGAAATTTGGAATGTCAAAATACCAGTCCAGAAGGAAAGGTGCCTACTGAGTTTCTGAAAGACCTGTGTTGTGGTTCTGACCAATCAGAAAAGACAGATGATGTCTCTGAGAAAAAGAGAGGAGAGGAAGAGATTAAAGAGATTTAGTTTAGTTAGAAGAGGCCCAGCTAAAAAAGTAAAATTGTAAAATAGAAAATTGGTTTGTTTTATCTCAAACCAGGACAACCTAGAAAACCCACAAGTGTCATTATTACATCCCCTGAGAAATCAAATCTACTTGCTAAGACTTGGACTAATTTCCTTAGTGGTAGACGAGAACATTAATCCTTTTGATATACAGCTGTTATTTTGGCAAAAGTCTGGACATGGCCCAGCTGATGCCCTGATAGCTGCATGTATCTGTATCCTTCAGTCCACCTGCTAAGAGCTCAAACTTGCCTGGACTTCCCCATATACGCATTTTGCTTTTTTGTTTATCCACACTCTAGCTTGACCCAGTAGTTCTTGGAATCCCTATGAATGGAAGGCCTTTCTTTCTTGTCCTATCCCTTTTGGCATCATGTTGTTTGCATTTCAGGCTTTTTTGAGTCAAATCCTGAATTCTCTATCCCTCTCCAGGAGTGTTTTATAAGAAATATTTACATCTTTCCTTTGCTACTCTTTGCTTCCCTGTTATTCAGAAAAGAAACATAAGATCACTTTTCTACTAGTTTTTGTCTTGATGATATTTGGTTTTGCTGTTGCCTTGTATCACAGATTACCTTGTTGTACACGGCATCTTCCTCCGTTGATTACAAATGAGCTTGGTTTACCTTTTTCTCTTTCAACTGTATCTACTAGTTAACATCCGCACAATTCTCAGACCTGAGGGTTACTGGATCTCTGAATAATATAACAAAATCAGCTAGCATTGGTACCTACAAGGTCTTCTTTCTAGAACCCCTGTGTGGTGGACTGATGTTACTTAAACCGATGAATGTCCCATATACCTGCACATAGCATCCTTAGCAAAGAACAAAGGGAATCAGGACCTATACATATTATTCTTATACCTTAATCTAACCTAGTCTTTACATTGATTGCTTTGGTATGTTCTTTTCAGCTTGACATCAGGCTCTGAAGCATATTGCTTCATTGTGGGCCTTGAATTCTCACACTCTCCAGGATGCTTTTACTTCTCTTAAACTTTCACAGTCTCTTTTTTCTTGTACTAAAATTGTTAAGACTAAAATATTTACATTTTCTTTCAATCTCAAGATAAATCAGAATTGAATAAATGTGTCAGTACAAGTGGGAATTATTCCTCAATGTAAAGTACCTCTATTATTTCCTGTATGTATGTGCACACATTTATGCATACACCCCATCACTGCTATCACTCTAATTCCTGCTGCTGTCCTCCATAAAAAGTCTTTTGACTTGTCTTCATTCAGTTTATCAGGGAAATCAGATAAATTGAATTATCTTCTTAAGCAACCGTTTTTTCCTTTGGTCTCCAAATTTTTCAAGAGGGATTGATACACACCTAGGAGTACACTTAACTGAGCAGAAAGAAAATAGAAAAGCAATAAGGCTTTAAGATCCTCAAAGTTGTAGCAGACAAGCTTGCAAAAAAAGAAACACACATGAATTGCACAATTTGAATCTTACAATGAGACAGGAAATAACAGTTTCACTTGGCTTATTTCCTATTTAGTGGAAGGTATAATAGAGTGCTTTTGTTCACGGCTGTCTGTTGTCAGGTAGATATCGAAAAAATAGCGTGAATGAAGAAAAGAGCAGTAAAAAAAGAACATAGGACTGTAGTGCTGACCAATAAGGAAAAATTTTAAAAAGTGCGAAATACATATCACCTGGCTAAACAACAGTTAAGCGGTAAAGTGTACAGGATAAAGGATGGATGAGGACAACAGTCTACATATGCATGAAGATTATGAATATCCAAAAACAAGAGGAATTATTTCACAGTTTTTGATATAAACACTCTGTAGCACTATAGTCCTGCAAGTTAAAAAAGAAATATAAAAGTAGGCCAAGTACTTTCCCAAATGCCAACTCTGCCTATATAATGTGTGTAAATATAAGAAAGACAAGTTGAGTATTTTGCTAATTTATGGCATCGTATTTATACCATGATTATAGAAACTTAAGAAATGACCATCCGCTTTTCCCAAATGTGTCTGAAAACTTTTCATTGTTACAGAATACCAAGCTAAACTTTGCCTAATACTGCACCTGCCTACCTTGTAAGGAAAATGAATTGCTTGGTTGCCTAGTCAGCAGGGTTACAATTTGGTACCACAGTATGAAATATTTAAGCAGCTTATCTTCCTTCCACGTGTATCCAAGTACCAGATTTTTCATATTTTGGAAACATTTCAAATGGAAAATAACTTTGTGGGCTCAATTCTTCTCAAACGCACTCCACAGCAACAAAATTGCATGTCTCCATAGTCCTCAAGGTAATTTCTCATAATTTACAGAAAAAAGAAAACTAAATGGGATAGTATGACTATGGTAGTACTTTGTGGAATTCATGAAGAGAAATCCCCTTATATCACCGGGAAAATGACATTAAATTTATTTCTTTCTACTCAGAGATGGCCAACGAATCTCCTGTGGTGTGGACAGAACTTTATGTCAGACTCCCCCTAGCTGTTTTCAACATATACCCTATTCATTCATATGAAACCCCATAAAGCAGGCCTTCAATGCTCTAGGAGTGCTATATAACCGTGTGAAAGGAGGGCACTAATTTTTTACTGTCCAAAAGTGGAATATGTTGCTTCCTGTTGTCAATCAGTCCTCAGTGCTCCTCTTTTATTAACCTACAGATTAAAATATCAGTTAAAAATTCAATTTTAAAATGTCCAAATAGTTGTATTCCAATATTATTATTCTCAAATCATCTACTGGAGTTGATAAAACTGATCTCAAAATTCTGGATTAAATCTTAAGTTTGCCTATGAACAGCATAACATAACAAACAATAGATATTAAGAAAATTTTGCCTTTTTCTTGGATGTTTAGAACTACCTTCTCCCAGGGGAACATTCTGGAGAAGAGAGCCTAAGACTGAGCCAATAAGGCATATATTGTATTTTCTGGTACATGAATACTTTCACATGAATTGTTATATGCAAAAGAGCTATATTTGTCTTGGTATTCCTATTTATCTGAAAGATAAAATAATGTTTATTCTTCTCTATATTGTTTATGGTTTATAGAGTACTAGTACTGTACTACACATTTTGTGCCCACATAAATAATAATATTCCTTTGGCAACACCGCAGGGCTGTAGCACTAGCAAATACTTGAATAAGGAAGGAGCTGTTAATAGTGGGGATGTTTTATCTAAGTTAAAAACATCTGCAAGAATTCCTCCTAAATATATTGTATAATTTTATGAGCATATTTATTTATTTTGGTGATTAGCACCTTTCCGTTATGCATCCTTCTGTTGTCAATAGAGCTTCTTCTCTGGCTAAGTTTACACTTAGCCTGGGAAGGTTAAGGTGGTTCCCATTTACACATTGGAGTCAAGTGACCGATAGTTAGGTGTTGACAACATATTCTTAATACCATGTGAACAAAACCCCCTCTAATTTTAACTGAGTGATCCTCCTTCTTACAGCCTTGAAGCTATGACAGAATAAGCATTACGATCTTCTCAAACTTATGCTCGTAGTGTAGGCTGGTATTCACATCATGACTGTGGTCTAGACAATTAGAACAGAACTAGGGTCCTGCTAAGAGCATACTCTCAACTACTTTTTCTAAGAGCTACATGTCTCTAATTTACGTGATGCTAAGTGTGTCTTCCAGTGCAAAAGAGATAGAGAAGATGCTGGTAGCATAAGGTAGCTAATACCTATTCTGAAGGAAGTGAGAAACCTAGTGTACTAACTTTTCTCAGCACTTAGCTCAGCCACTTCTTCCAAGGAAATGCATGATGCTAAGAGTAAAAGATTATACTGCGGAAATTTTTCCAGCACTTCTCACCAGTATATGTATGTAAAAGCCAACTTATTGGACTTGAAGGAACCATTCCTTGATTCTTCCAGGATCTCTTAACATGTTGTCATAGGTACTCCCCACAATTGGGGGAACAACAAAAAACTGACATGTGTACACAAATATTTTTTTTTTAATCAAGTGATTACTCATAAACAAAACAAACAAACAAAGAAAGCCACAAAGAACTTGAGAAGTGCAGTGTAATATTACAAAAAAAAAAAAAAAAAAAAAAAAAACCAAAAAACCACAACAAAACCAAAAATGAACAAATCACCACCAAAAAAAAATAATCCAACATAACAGCATAGAGCAAAGAAGAAATTCAGCAGAAGAATTGTGACAACGTAGCAACAGCCTTAGTAGCACTTTTGGACTGTGACATGGACTGTGACATGTAGAAAATACTAAATAGATGGAATGAATGCCCAGTGGGTCTCTAGACATTTATGTCTAACAGTACAGGTATAAGAAAAAAGGCAACGTGGAAAAGGTAGTGTGATAGCAGGCTACAAGGTGTAAAACTTTAAAGCATATGCAGTTTGATCTTTTGAAATTTTGGAAAAAATATCCTTTATCTTCACTGGTCTGAAAGGAGAAGTAGCCTTGTACTAAAACAGATATCAAATAGACTGCACTTATGAATTTCAACTAACTTGTCATCTATAAAAGGTGAAAAATAAAGGCAGGAAAGAACTTCCTGTTACCTCTCCGTAGTGTTTTAATAAGTTGCATGATTCTCATCTTTAGAACAAATAATAGTCTATCTTCATAGCAAAGAACAAT
Organism: Thinocorus orbignyianus; assembly: GCA_013400375.1. Classification (NCBI taxonomy): domain Eukaryota; kingdom Metazoa; phylum Chordata; class Aves; order Ciconiiformes; family Thinocoridae; genus Thinocorus; species Thinocorus orbignyianus. The sequence goes on from VXBW01004969.1 coordinate 122,227, forward strand.
GGTGAGCTATTGTTCTGAAGCTTTTTTGGGGATGTTAGCTAATCTTTGCATATTTCTCTGGACTGTGTTGTTACTTCTTAACCCACTATTGCCTCTTGTCTTACAAGACTACTGCCTCAGGGCAGGGGTTCTGTTAGCTTGCACTGTGACTAGAACAGTGGGAATTTGGTTCATGACTGGACTTCATTAGCTCTAGATTAATGCAAACACTGTTCTTGATAGCCCTAGTTTTATAGTGCTGGATTTCCAACGTCATTAATACACAACTGTGAGACTAGAGGATGGAGGTAAAACTGGATATTGAGTGACAGACAACAGCATGAACTAGAGGACTAGCAACAAGCGCAGATGACAAAAAGGAGAAGAAATGTCAGAATATGACTAAAATAAGGTCAGCTGAAGCAGCATGAAGTTGACTGACATCACAACTGGAAATCTCATGCTCTTGTGAAAAGAAGGCATTTTCAGATAACCAAACAAGCATGCAGGAGACTTGCATCTACGTATCATTGCAAAATTAGCTTTTACTTTTATATTTTGCCAGAGACCCATAAAATATATTTTTAAATCATGCCCAAAAGAAATCCAGAGCAGAGCACTGCAGGTAGACCCTATTAGTCTACTGAAATACAGAACTGGTATTACAGGATTATATAAATAGCATAGCTGTGCTATTGAATAAAAAGCTGCAATGAGGGCTACCTAATTTACGGATGTTGTCATCACCTTCACTAACCTTCTTCTTCTGTAATACCACATGTTAAGGATCAATGTTTTATATTATACTAAAAGATCAAAAAGCTGCATGTTCTGGTTCAGTATCCAACCATAAGTCTCTCAACTCCATTATCACTTCTAATAATGAAATTATATACAAATTGTCTTTTAGTGCTTAAGCATGTGGAATTGTCATCACTTTAAATCCTCAGCATAAAACTCATTTCTTTATCCATTCAGCTATGTGAGAAGATGACTTCCTATAGAGGGAAAGAGGAAATTACACTATGGCTGTGCAGGCTAATGAAATCAACCAGGAAAAAGCAGTAGATTTCAGGTTATCCCTTTGGATAATGCTTCCTGTGTGCCTTAATCTCACCATTCTCCCCAGAGACACTTTAGCCCTGCATACTTAGTAGGAAACATTCAGATTGTCAGTCAGCTCTCAATTACTTGGGGTAATCCAAATAAAATAAAGCACAGAATAAAGCGAAGCTCACAGTGACTATCCAGTACAGAAAAGTGTGTGCTGCCAGTGCCTGCATAGTACAAGTTCAGATGGTAAATTCATACCTCTATTGTACAGTTGAAATATACCTTCACCAAAACTTATTCAACTACAAAGCAGGTAAGAAAGACTTGACTATTTCGTCTGTTCATTTGTTTCATTTGCAGCACTTGTGGTAGAAAAACATTGACAGGAATGACATGTCCCATTCTATTTAAAAGGTCAACTATTATCAATTTTCAGAGCACAGAACAAAGATTTCCTGAGATGGATAAATTACAGAAATATAGCATATTTTCTTTTTCACTTTCATAAGTGGCTTTTGGGAGTACGTAAAACAACAGTCCTTCAAAGATTGTACTAAAAGTAAACATAAGATAATAGAAAGGGAGTAGAAAATATAATAAAGGGGAAGTTTCTCTCTGAGTTATTATGCCATTTTTGTTTTTCCACAGTATCCACAAAGACAAATGAAGAATAGTTGTTTTGGGTTGTATTTTGTTTTGGCTGTTTTTTTTTCCAAAAAAAAAATTAAATCTGTGCAGAGCTGCTAACTACTCTCAGCTGGGAGCTTCCTTGCAGAAAGGAGCAAGGCCCCAGGTCGAGACTGTGCAGATAGAGCAGGTCTTCCCCACAGGTTGCCTTCATAGGCAGCGGGAAGGACAGAGCCCTCCAGGGAATCTCACCCAAACCATCTCCTGCTCTGTTATCTGCAAATGAGGGAGTTTAGTCCCTGTTATCTACATTTAGACTTTCTAATTTCATCCCATACTTTCTCCACTTCCCAAGTTCCCTCAGTTTCTCAGCAGCTGATATGCCCACAAATCAGTCTGAGTTTGTGGGGTCTGACTGGCCAACACTTCCATGGCACTCACCGACTTAAAGTATTATAGCAAAGACATTTATCATTCAAGTCAGTCAACAAGTCATCAGCCAAGTCTGGAAGTGTGAGACTATAATCTAGAAAAAGAGCTCTACTTCTGACTGTGTCTGTATGGCTTGGTATAAGGTCACACCATAGATAAGTATTGCATGTGATTAATTCTGTAACTTTATCGACACATTCACCAACACCTTGGAAAAACAAAAAACAAACACAAAAGCCCAATATACTTCCCTGTTTGGCCTCCTTCCTTCCAAAATGATGAGTCTGGAAAAAATAATCAACTCTCTGTGCCAACAATAACATGCACTTCTTGTTATTTTGCTGCTTGAAAAGTCCTTTCCCCACCATACCTTGGAACAAACCTGTAAATTCCCTGTAGTGCACCGATTTTCTAGAAAACATTTAAGTACACTGCATTTTTTAAATGCTTCACTCATTCTCTACTACTCTAGAAAACAAGCCAAATATTAGATTTTATGCACTTTGGTCCATGTTTGAAAATTAAATCTAACAGGCTTTTTTATCTGAAAATAGTTACTGAAAAACAAAAAGGCAGGTAAAATGGAACTGGAAGGCAATGACTGTGAGGTCTAACAAACTATATCCTTTTAGTCCACTAATTTAACTTTTTTTCTTAATTTTACCATCTAGAATATGCAGGTTAGAGTTATGCTTTTCTTTTCCCTACATTATAAATAACAACTACATGCACGGCACCTTACAGGTTCCAAGTGTTATTTTTGAGAAGTACCAGTGAGCCTCTTAAAGTTAAATATCAACTTCTGGGGTTTGTGTTCAATGAATCCTACGTCTTTTTTTTCTCTTTTATTTCCAGTCCTTAATATCTTAACAAGTTTTCAGGGGGGAAAAACAGAATTGAACTCAAAAAAGAGCTTGAAATTGTCCCTGTCTTCAACTGTACACAAATTTAGAGATATTGGAAAAGAAGCTTTGGTTTGGATCACAGCCTCAGTTCACATCTTCAGGTTTATTTATGGCTTATTTTGACACTTTTTTTAAAAATAAGAAATATTAAAGGATTACTGGGTGAGACTTTGTGTCATTATAACACTTTTGAGGAGACTGCAGCAGAATACATAACATGAAATTAAAACCAAAATAATCTAACAGCAATCAAAAAATCCCAACAAACGACCATAACTAAAAACAAACGCTGGATGTCTGACAGTTATGTAGCAAAACCAAAAAAGATATCAACAAAATATTAAAGTTCTACTTTAATTGTACTCTTTTTTGCCAATGTGTAGACTTTCATTGTAAGATTGTATACTGCTTTTCAAATATTCAATATAATAGCATACACTTTTTCTTAATTTTAGGTGCTTATGCATTGAATCATTTAAAACTGCTCTGCACTGTTATTTTTATACGCAAATAGATTCCATTAAAGTCATTTGTATGGAAAATACAGAGCAAGGCATTTCACAAAACATATTATCAAGTAATAGTAAACATTTTCTGGAAAACAAAAGCCACCTATGCTTCTAGCTAAATCAGCATCATAGCTAACTGCCTCATCTACTACATGGCATGTCTGGAAGATAACAGTACCTATCCAAACAGGTAAAAGGGCTAAATAGTAAAATCCTTCAGCTCTTTAAGTGAATATAACATCTGCTGGGCTGACAGACAGGAAGAAATTGTATATGGTTCAGTCCACAATCTGATTACATGTTAAGTACCTCTCAAGAGGCACTCAGAATTACTCAGGATTGAATCCAAGATGATTAAAATTCATACAACAGAGAGGAAAGACCTACATTAAAAAAAAAAAGGGGGGGGGCGCAAAAAACCTCAGTCACCTCGGACTCCTATTAGTGTAAAACTAATGGAACTCCTCCAGAGGTTTCTCCAGAGTGAGGCCAGAAACAGGCCCCTGCCGCCTTAAGAAAATAAATATATTTTTAAAACAAAGAAACAAACAAAAAACAGTCTGAAAATAACTAGATGTCAAGGGTACGAGAAGGAAGGCTGCAATATACCTTGGATACGGATCTGTAGTCTTCTTAAACAAACATGAAAACACAGAAAAATTATTTTAAGTGAAAGACTCCTCTTACTGATGTGACAGCAATACCGTTGCATTATTTAAAAGGAATAGAATTTTACCGTGAACAATCATATAATTAAGATATCAGAATGCACATACCCAAGGGGACAAAGTTAATGCTGAACATGGAATTAACATTGGTATTTCATAACTCTTGAATGATTTGTGGTGTAACCCTAACATTCTCTGAATGCTGCCTTCCAAGTAGAATTGCCTAGGGCTTTGTAAAACTGAATAGTGGTGGGTAAAAAAATATTCCCTATTGCATATCCATTTGACTGAGCATTTCTGAAGCATTTTTATCTCACAGCCCTTCAAATCTGGAGGAATGCTCCTTGTTCCTGAATGTGCAGTTAGATTGGCACCCTGCAAAGCATCCTGAATGTAAGGCAGTGCAGAACTGACCTCCCCAGGAGCAGAGCACTCTGCAGAACATGAGGCAGAGTCTGGTTGCTGCTTCCACTTCACTTGATGACGGAAGTGAGTTATGCCAGCTCTTTTTTTCCTGTAGCTTCCTCACCAAAGAGAAAGAAAGGAGGGAGAGTTAAAAAAAAAA
>VXBW01004969.1:127013-138955 GCA_013400375.1 Thinocorus orbignyianus
AAAAAGGAAATATAATATAATATACTTTCCTATCCAAATCTTGGTCTTCTCACTCCCTAAATACCTGCAAAGGATTCGAAAAAAGAGCAACAATATTTTTAAGAGAAGAGGGGGAGGAAGATGACTGCTGCTCACTTCAGAGTGGTGCTACACATAATATGTTAACATACAGAAAGAAAATCACGTCTTCACCTCTTTGCTCCCCTGCGTGGGAATGTAGCTTCGGTCATGATTGCACCTCAGGAACCATGCAGTAAAAAGCCTCTCCAGTGAGAAGGTTAGGAACTGGCCATGTCTTATCTTATAAGATGCTCAGCAAGGATTCTGTTTCCAGGAAGATGGGCTTCCTTTTGCAAGTGCAAATTTTTATCCGCTTTTCCTACAAAATGAATTGCTGGTACAAATGTGAGTTCTTGAGCCAACAATTCATACTGCTGCTGGTGCAAAAGCAGGCTGGGCACAGACTGTTTCAGGAAAAAAGGTTTGCTTTTCAGAAGATATCTGCTTATGAATGCTAGGACTCTGGTAAAGGACAGGAAAGAGCAGACTGTGAAACTAAAAATAACCACATACATGCAAATATCATGTACTCTAGTACTACCACAGCACCTTTGGCCATAATATAGCAATTGAACAAATACAAGAATCACTACAGATCAAAAGCAGTCTTCAGTAGAGTATTTAAAGACAGTTCTTTTCCAGAAGAGAAATTCTAATCTGTAAGCCACACTTCCCTTTTTATCACCAGTCAAGAATGCCAGATATGCCATTTTCCAGAGGTACAAAAGAAGCTCCAACCTGAGAAAAAAATTTGGTCCAATGACAAAACTTACAGATCCAAGCAACAGCTGCTTGGCATCAGAAAAGCAACTGCTACATAACCTAAAACTGAACAAAAACCTTCAGGATTACTGCAATAAGAGATGATATTTCTGATTCTAGCACATACTTCCTAAGGGCTCAATTTTGCAAAGTACCAGCCCCAGTTCAGAAAAGTACCTAAACACAACCATAGCTGTAATCATGAGAGCAGTTCCTTATTTAACTTGATTATTTAGTTGTCACGATTAAATTCTAAGCTCTTAACTGTGTTAACGCAAACATCAAGGTTTTTGTTCTAGTAGGAAGAATTAAGTAAACTGAAATTTATTGCACTCATATATTTGAAGAGGTAGATTTCAGATTACTTCATCTCCTTTTCTGTAAGCGTGCCATTTTACTAAAAGCTGTCACTCCCTTGTTTTCTACACATTTGCTATATTTTAATGAGAAACACTATTTTTTCATTCTGATATTACATAGAAAAACAGTTTTTTTCTTTCAATAAGATGATTGCACATAAATGTTATATAGAAACACAAGAGGGATTTTTGTTTGGGGGTTGTTTTTTTTTCCTTCATAATTGCTGAAGAAAGCGTATTACCCACCAGCACAAGGCAGTGAATGAGCTAAGGCCCAGATTCACAGCTGTGCTCAGTGTGTTCCACGTGCAGCGACGGGCTCACAAAATGAGCCATTTGGGATGCCCTGATGTAAGGGCTTGCTCTGCACTGGCCTGGTGCCCATCAGAAGGAAGGTAAAGCCACAGGGCCGAGCAGCACGGAGGGCAGCGAAGCCCCCAAGGTGCCAATCTGCCAACCAGGCAACGTCAAAGCAAAGCAGTAATGCAGACATGCCCTCCTTTTCACTTGTCACACCCCCAGATGCCTGATTCTTTCTCTCTTGCCTTCAGTAGCACTGATCTTTAGGGAGCAAACAACATGACACAGAACTTCTATGTTCCAGGATTAGCTGCTAGCTCTTATAAAAGAATATTCATCATTATGTTTCTCAACTCCTATGTACAAAAATACATTTTCTTTGTATCAATGGCAATAAAACACTTCACTTATTATACTTCTTTATAAAGCATAGCTAATATGTAGAGATTCTAATGAAAATTCCAAAAAGAATCAAGAATGTAATGTGTCGCCACTTTGAAGTGTTAAAATTTCCTTTTTTTCAAACTACCAAATTTTGTCCCATCCTGGCTTAAGTCAACTGTGCAGACAAAATTACAATTTTCAGGTTTCATGATGTAAACATGTCAAAAAAACAAGCATCTGCACCCTCCAAAGTTTGTTTAAATCCCCTACCTTTCCTACATAGAGTGGGTCTGTACCCATGTATTCTTCCAGCACAAAGAATTGATTCCACACCCAGCTGCGTTTGGTTCTCGTCCTCCCTGATTGAAAGTAAGGCTTTGACCTGGACCTTGAGAACTCTGCTTGATTCATCCCAGAAAGACACAGGAAAAGAGCTACTATCTGCAGAAAATGGCAGAACTCCACTTTGCCCAACTTCATCTTTTTTTCTGTTTGTTTTTTTTTTTCTTCCGTGAAAAAAAAAAAAAACCTTGAAAAAAGCAGGCACAATTCCAGTTGTCTCAGTAGCTCTAGCCTCCGGCAGGGTGTCAGCTGGGAACCCAGAGATAATAATCTGTGGAGTGGTCGATTGGAAGAAGTCACCAGCGTTGAATAGCCTTCACCAAAGAAACGGTTCAATAGGTACCTACCCAGGAAAAAGACAAGAATTGTTGTCAGAACTTCTTTTTTTAAAGAATGCAAATTTTTTTCAACTTTCACATAATCCATAAAAATGTTTATTTATGGTTTTTCTTATCACCAACACGGTGGAGTTTACATAATAGCTGAGAGTTTAGAGCTCATTTCTTGGATGGCATTATTATTTCTGATACATCTGCGTTTATAGCTATAATTTTTTCTCATGACTCTTCTCTTAATACACCCATTTCCCCAGCACAAATTTTCTCTTTAAAATAATCAAAGCAAATGTAGTTATTTACAGTTATTTGGCTTGATTTCTCCTCCTCCGTCTGCTACAGTTTGCTTTACCTGCCATTACTGGGATATAATTACAAACCAGCTACAGGCGGGAAGTGATATTAATGGCAAGGATATATGCTAGCTTAACTCTCTTCCATAGAACTGAAAAGTAAAATAAAAGAGTGTAAGGTGAATCGGAACAATTTGATTGATTCTTAGTCACAGTATATCAGATGTTATGATTTGTTCTGATCTGAATCTCACCCACTAAAAAGCCTTCAGAGACTCCCCACTCATTTTTGTTGCATTCCCAGAGCTAGTGTCAGGCACCGCAACAAGCATGTTAGGCTAGTTTATATACTTATATGCAAATAAGTTGTTAAAGATCAGAAGATAATGTGGTTTTGCATTTTCAATGAAACCTTGATTTAATGACAAATTATTTTGCAATGCTAACACATACAATTTTTATCTTTTCCTGCATCTTGTCCATTTTTATTTCGAAATCTTAATCTTTCAATAACAGGTTGAGCTCACTGAAAAAATAAATATTTACAAAAAAACCCAACTAACTTTCAATATTTAAATGAGCCTTTTTTCTGCCTTTTACAATTGTGAGCCTTCTCAGGCCAAGTAAAAGTGTACATTTTGTATAACATTTTTAAAAGTATAAGTTCTCAGTCAGAACTAAACGTAGCCTTGCCTTTAACGGGAATTACCTGCATTAACCCCAGCTGAGCAATGCTCTCTCTGAAATAAGCATCCTCCTTGTCCGATTGAGCAATGAGGCAGACAAGAAGTATTTAATAAGTGCCAAACACAAGGTGAAAAAGAGGGTGAAATTAAAACAGATAACAAGGCATTCATTTACAGTGAAACACTGCTACTTAGGAAGACATGGAAGAAAGAGGATTTCATCCTTTCTACATTTAATTAATCTTAAAAGGCTAGACATTAAATTGCATATACATTAAATACTCTAGATAGATTATCACTGTATCCCTACCCACTACTATTAAAACTGAGTGAAATGTGATCTCTGATATCTGTTTTCAGTATGTCAGGCTCTTTCAGCTGAATAACGCTTATGCATTGTGCTGCCAAAGGTACCTAGAGGGCAGGAACATGAAACAAATAAAAAGCTCTTCTGATTACAGACTGTATTTAAAGCCTTTTTATAGTAATCCCTTCTGTGGTACTGCCCTGCACCAGAAAGGCTTTGCTTAGAGACTGGTGGGATAAACCACAAACCCACTGAGTGTGTTTGCTAAGCAGCAGCAATTTGAAAGCTTCCATATGTGAAAATCCAGTGTAGCCCTACAGGCAAAATAAAGAGAATAGGCAATGTCTTACCTAAAGACCCTAATTTCCAAAACATGATGCTACGGTTATAAACGATGTCTCTCCAACACGGACCAAGATTCTTTTTGCAGCAGGATTAACATGCAGGTGTCATTCTCGCTAGCAGAGCATAGCTTAAAATGATTAATCCCAACTAGTCATAGTGCAGTTTTGATCTGGCCCTTTGGGTAAATCATGACCATATGACACAGCAATTACTGAGAGGGCTGCCATGAGCGTTAAAGAGAGTATCTGTGCTTCCTTGGTGATACGTCCACTTCCCACCACTCAGTTCAAATAAGATAAACGTTGTTTGTAGTAGAAGCTGTTTATGCACCCTTTACTTTCCTTCACTGTGTCTAAGTTGCATCAGGTTAAATACATCTGATATTGATAAACTGTCAGTTTATTTCAAAGAGGCAGCAGATTGTTATTTAACAGATAAAAAATATGAAATGGATTTTCTTAAGAAATGTCAGTAAAACATTTACAACATGTTAGAGTCTTTCCACTAAGCAGTTTGAAATGTCTTGTTCTTGCTCTGAACAGACATTTCAAACCTAGAATTGCTCTAACCTTTATCTTGAACAGTGTTCTTTTATATCCTTTCTTTTACACCTGCAGGAAAAGTATGAAAGCCACCATATGGAGTGCCATGGTCCTCAGCCACACACCACAGCACAGAACTGAAAAACGCACCCAAAATACCAACTGAAAAACAGCCCATATGCTAGCCAGCACAATCTGATGAAAAGCAGAATACTCACACCCTCTGGAAAAAAAATTGTTGTCGTTTACTCATTCTCAAATACTTTCACTGCAGTCTCCAGAATTCCAATTATTTTTATTCATCTGTGTGGCAGCACTTTCTGCTCTGAAACATTCTTCCTTCTCTCCCTTCCTCCCCTTCTTCAGGATAAGTCTTCCTATTCCTCTTAGAGATCTTTTTTTTTTAGGTTTTTATTTATAGTTCTTTCAGCACATTGCCTTCTGAATGTGATACTTCCCAAAGCAGAAGTGAAAATGTCTGGTGTTCAAAAATGTTTTCTGTTTTAGGAATAATTATTTACTAAATTGCATGTCACTATATTTCTTACTGATATAAATACACATATTTATATGAAATTTTTATGGCTATAAAAAATGGTGTTAAAAAAAAATTATATTTCCATCCAAGCACAACTAGCACTTTACATCACCTGATCTGTGAAGTATAGAATTATGAAGTCCGCAAGTCCGCATAAGCAACATCACAGCACTTATAAAACTGAAAACTAAAAGGTGCTGTTGTTGGGGGTTTTTTTGGTTTTTTTTTTTCCTCTTGATGGCATAACTTCAGCATTCAGGGTTGCAGTGGATATGACTGACATAGACAGCAATAGAGGGAATGCAGTGCTCTTTTTCCAGTGTCTTCTCTGTCATCTGCATTTACAGGCTTGAGTGTGAAGTAAAGGCAAATCTGACCTGCAACTGCTTTGTATTTTGTGTTTAAAGATGCTCTTCAACAAAATAGCATCACTTCCTGCACAAACAGGACTCAGAATACACAGAACTGAGAAATAATTGCACTTGTAATTGATGTCATTAATTATCTTAGGACACAAGTGCACCTTTACATCTTGTTTCTGGATCTCCAAAATACTGCTCCTCTTCCTGAATAGGGGCAAATGCAATCTTGTCTCCTCATTCACACTTTGCCTACTTAAAAACTAATTCTAACTTTAAAAATAAAATTAATTTGTTTGCTGGTGTATTTAAACACTACCTTTCACAGCTAAGCTTGTATTTCTTATTTAATTTGCATATAAACCTGACAACCACAAATACGAAAAAAAAAAAAAAAAAGCATAATAACCTGTGTGCAATTCCAAAAGCATGTTATGCGATCTGGACTGTGCATGTAGTATGTCTTCCCAGAGCAGTAACATGCTGTCTGTGTGAATAGCTGTAAGAACCAACCCCTCAAAAAAAAAAAAAAAAAAAAAAAAAAAAAAAAAAAAAAAAAAAAAAAAAAAAAAACAACAAAACCAACATAAAAAATACCACTAAATGTCTACTCTCTCATGTTTGTGTTCTTAAATAGATGGATGATATATAAAACACCAGAGTGAAGAATATACATCTGAAAAAATAATAACCTCCTTATTCAATATATACCATAAAACTTACATTTTCTCCCATCTGCTGTAAAGAAATTAAACTATATTTAAGCCACAGTTGAGTAGCAAGAGTTCTTGTGAACACTGCTAATCTGAAAAATGTTACTACTCTACTTTGCCAAAACAATCTGCTAGTGTCAGAAAGACACTATTACGCGCTGTCTCCAAGGGGCAATCTTGATTTGTCGAAAACATTCAGATCATGAATAAGATCCTCAGCTTTAAGAAATAGCTCCCTTCACTGCAAGCAATTAAGGGTAATTTACACCCACTGAAAATCTCTCTGAATATTTTGCTTCACTCCATAATTTCTAAAACAGCTCATCAAGACTAGTCCTTGCTGTTTGTGTGTAGCAGCGAGTACCAGTAAATATGGACAGAGTATGTCTTCAGTCTCCAAGATGTCTTTGTGGAAGCTCTCTTTCCCTACCCTTGAGATTTCCCTAGCCTTGTAGGACCATTTGCTGAAGGCTTTTGAGATTGCCTTTGTATCACCTAACCTTCGCAGCCAAAGTGCAAATTCCGACAGACTTACACTCACGCATTGCTACTAGTGTCACAGTACCAACCTAATCTGTGAACCACAGCATTTCCCAACCAACTTTTTCAACCCAAGAGGCGATTTTGTCCTTTATTATATATTGGTGTAAAGTCCTTCCAATGCACAAAATTCTTCAGGGAGAAGTGGAAATCCAAAACCTTTTTCATTACTAAACTCCACCAGCCTGGATTACATTTCTCCATTTTGAAGTCCCACTATCAACTTCAGGTTTTGATACCATTGCAGAATTTACTGCATAAAACCTGGACCTCGGTGTCTCAGAAAATGCAGCCCAAACAACAGCTGCTAGTACACCTTGTTTTAGCAGGGTCAATAGTGCACATATCCCATGTTTGGGTTATGAGTTTTTTTCTACTTTATCCATTCAGTAAAATGACACTCTATGTATTGAGATAATTCTGAGGGTGACTGTTGCCCACTGGGTTTTGAACCATGATCCCCGAAACACAGTGGAATCAGCAGGTGAGCCCCCTGACAGCTGAACTATCCCCACTGAAATATTTACATTTTGACATTCAATTTTACAATGCCCATTGGACAGGGTGTCACTTTCTATGGCAGAGAAAACTCCCCTTTGTTATGAATCTGCAGCTTCTCAATGTCACACATCCCAAATATTGCAGGAAACAGTTTTAGGCACAGAAACCCTGTGATCCTCAAGACAAAGGGCTTAGAGAAGATAACATGTCTAATTATGTTGTAGATTGCAATGTCTGCTTATCAATTTTTTTCAGGGAAAGGAAAAAAAAAGAAAAAGAAAGAAAGGAGAGTGTTTTGGAGCAAGTAAGCAAGTGAGGTGGGGACCCTTTCATGAAAAGAAGCTCTACAAGTCAAGGCAATACAATGAAATCTATTAACTCCCTGTGCCAGATGACATTACAACTACAGACCACAACCTCCTGCCGCTAACTGGCCTAAATATTCACATGGGAGATCTGTAAATGTAGCACACATCCTGCAGTCTGCATCTGGTTATCAAGGAAGAAACTAACACTGATCCAAACATATGGCACTGTTACACTAAACTGGCTCAAATACCCTCTGACTCAGGTGAAAGGACTTGATGAGACAATAGAAAAATACTAGGCACACTTGAGTAAATTATATGGCTTCAGAAAATGCATAAAGAAAACCAGGGAACAGCTTTTGGTCTTTCACACTGCTCTGCAGTTGATCAGAAGCCTGTATGTGGCTAGAGTGCTAAGTTGTTTGTGCTGTTGGTAGGTTTCTTTTTGCCCCAGAAGAAAATTTAATAAACAAAAGATTATTTTTTTTTAAATATTGTTTCCTCCACATGAAAGTGTTTTGTTGGTTTTTCACCTTGCTATGGTACATTTTATAGATCTAAATTGCTGAAAAGGATTATGCTAATTTGATCAGTTATTGAAAAGAAACTACAGCAGTATTTGTATATGTGTGACCAATCAAGTCAAATATTAAAATTTCCACAAGCTCAATTTCTGCAGCCTCATTTAAGTTGAGGAACTTCACATAATACCTCGGTATAACTTTCTTGCAGAACCGCTAAATCCCCAGAGGAGGCACTCCTGCGTTACTGCTTAGAGTTAAGCCTGGTTTTACAAGAACTGAAGGAACAGTCATCTATTTTATACACTCTTCCTCAGCTAGAATTTGATGATTTTTATTGCCACAAGAAAACAATACCCAGTAGTAGCAGAAAGCATATATGGAGAGGAAAGGGAAAAAAAAACAAACAAACAAACAAACAAACAAACAAACCACCAACCAACCAACCAAAACCAACCATGGATGATAAACTAAAGGAAACTGGATGGCTCAGGAAGGGCCTTTACTGAAGAGTCGCTGAGCAGACCAGATCTTGAAAACAGTAACCAAAATTATACAGAGAAACTTACTAGCCAACTCGTCACTAGAACTGGCTTCCAATTAGTATATTCATCTTAAAACCATTTGAATTCGAAAATATTTTCTATTTCCATCAGACATTGGAGTCAATTTGTGAGTTGAATACCTTTGAGAAAAGGCTTAGCCAGGTTTATAGCAAAGTAGAACTTTGAGTAGGACAACCTTAGGTTTCGCATTAAAAAATATTTTCTCCAGTCAAACCTCTAACTGCTAAAGAAACATAGAAAAATATGGACACTGTAGGCAGAAACCTACATGGATGTTATACTTACTCTGCTCATCAGATAATTCACAGATAATCTGCAATTATATAAATCTGTTACAATTGCCCTTTTATTCAGAAAAATAGGAACGCTTTGCTATTAAATCAGTAAAAATAGACTTAAGAGAGTTATGAGGCTGTCATCTGACTCTTAACACAATTCTAATGACCTACATCAGCCTTTAATTACAGTAAAGTCTCCCATTACAAGGGTGAAAGGCCCTCTGATTAAAACTGCAATCTTTAATGGCTTTTTGCAAGAAAATAGTCTACATCACTGATGTTTGGGTTTTTAGTTATATTAACTGACAGGCACTTCTAATATGCAGTGGTAGCTCAGATTACTACCTTTGATATTTCCCTAATATTCCAGGTAGCTTTCAATCTATATTAAGTACTCAAACCGAAGATATTTAATACATAACATTAAAAGTTGGTAGAGTCAGCTGTTCGGTCCTTTGCTCTTCTCCCCTTGCTGTGGATATTACTGCAATTGTTTTTTAAATCTTACTTGGCCTTTCTTCATGACCCTAAAAAAGAAGTGTGTCTAGATTAGTTCCCCTGGTAGTTGCAGGCTGGAGAGCTAGAAAAGTGTGTACAAGGACTTTAAACAGGTTGTCACGTTTGGTCCCTAGATAGTTCTTTTGGATTTGTTTAGTGGATTTTTTGCTCTTTTCCTCCCCCGCCCAAAGACAGTAACACACCCGTCGTACTGAACTAGCTCTAATGAGCCACAGTCATATTTCTAAACACCCTCACTTCACTTTTGCATCTTTAAAACTGTTGACATTGCTAAGAGCAAAGCAGCATCATTTCCCAACTGATCTTTATCTGTTAATCTGTTGTACCTTCAGAAGCTATATTCTAAGCAAACTTAATTTACTTATGTAACTTTCCTGCTAGTAATGCAACTTCCCTATCTGAATAGCACTTAAACTGAAATTACGTAGACCTGTCTTTTTCAGAAACAGAACAAGTAACCTAGCTTTCAACAGCAACAATTCCCTGCAAACTTCAAATAATGTAACAGAGGAACAATTAGTAAACATAATAAGGGTAGAAAAGTAAAGACACACACCTCTGCCTAGGACAGACCATTTCAGAAACCACTGTTCTTAAGAGTTTACCTCCTTTATTTATTTACTTGTTTGTCCTGGAAAAGCAATTTATTTTCTGCAAAGCTGTACAATCACCTACATTTTAGCTGAAAAATGGCAAGGCAGTATGTCTTGTTGGAGAGACTATAAAGTATTTGCTGCCCTTTCAAGTCTCTGCTTTGACTTGAGAAGTTATCTATCAGAACACGAGATTTTATCCTTGCAATGGGAAAAGATTAAAGTATCAACATTTCAGTTCCCAGAATCACAATGCCTCACTACTCTCCGTCTCCCATCCCTCTCTAAATCCCTCGATTTGCCAGGGAAGAGATCGTTTGCAGCATCCTGGCTCATCTGAACTACCTCACCTTTTGAAAACATGAGTATAAAGGCCAAATCTTATCTCAAAAAGGGATACTTTTTCCCTCTATTTAGCAACTGGAAGTCTAAGGATTCAGACCACAAACCACTTGCTAACAGTGCACACAACCTTTTATAGGAAAGCAGGACATGCCTGTATGTGGACATGTGGGGGGACGGGGGGGACGGGGAGGAAGGGGAAGGGTCTGTATCAAACAACCAAGCACTGCAGAGCTAGCCTTACCAGCTGAATACTAATCAACGAAATAAGCTCCCATCATTTCAACATTTGCAAACTCTAGAACATCCTGGACATAAAAGGAGGAAAGCTCTGGGAAATAACTCAGGAAATGTCCTGGCCTCAGTAGCATCAGTGTCGGACTCTGAGATCAAGCAAGACAGCCGCGTTGGCTTGGCAGAAAGGAGCGAGACAGTTCAGGACTTAGTGCTGCCTGTATTTTGCAGAAGTCTGTTGGTCCCCCCTTCTCCCAGCCCACCTCAGAGACTCCTCCAAAGAGTCAGAGGGGTGTTTATTGTCTTCTTATTTTTTCAGAAGGTGCATACACGCGTACAACGTGGGTGCCTTGACTTCCCCCAGTTTCCCTGCTACACCTGGTGCCGGTGGCCCCACCGCCCTTCCCAGCCGCGACGCCCGGGCCGCCCCCCGAGCACGGGGAGAACGAAACCTACCGCGCCGCCCTGCTGACTCCGCGGAGGCGCAGCCCCGCAGCCGAGCGGGAGCGGTTTAGGGGCGAGAACAACCCCACGCAGCCCTTTCCCGCAACTACTCCGGTCCCCCTACCCGCGAGGAGATGGGGTAAAAGAGAAGCAAGCTCAGGCGCAGCCGACACTTACCTGCTCCCCCTCTCCCTCAGCGACCCAGCTCGGTGAGTATTTTAATCCCAAGAGCCGAGGCTGCTTCGGCGGCAAAGTGCTGGCGGGATGCTGCCGGGCGGGGGCCGGAATGCGGGCGGCGGGGCGCCCGCTTGGCATGGGGGCTGCGCGCCCTCCCGCGCACTCACCCGCACCCGCGGAGGGAGGTAGGAGCACAGCCACCGCCGCGCCGCGCTGCTCCGCTCCTCCTCCTTCTGCACGGCGCGGTACAGCACAGCACAGCCAGCCGCTGGGTACACGGCAGGAGAAGTAGGTGCCGGTGCCAAGCCCAGCTCCGACTGGGTGCGGATCGTGGCTGCGGGAGGAGGAGGAAGAAGAGGAGGGAGGGAGGGAAGGAGGGAGGGAAGAAGGCAGAGGAGGTGGGGATGCTGCTCTGGGCAGGGGATATCACCGCTCGGCGGCCGGATCCCGCATCCAGCTCCGTCCGAGGGCGTGCGGAGGAGACACCGGGACTCTTTGTACCTTCCGAAGACCCAGCGGTGGCTATTGAAAAGGGATCCAGGGAGCAAGCAGCCTGCCCGGCCCCATTGCCCCCCTCCCACCCCCCGCCTCTCC
>VXBW01004969.1:144680-207949 GCA_013400375.1 Thinocorus orbignyianus
AGAAATATGCAGGAAAGACACAGGTATGGCAAGAATAGAAGAAAATCCAGTTTCTGAGAAGCACAAAGTTCCAACAGCTTGTGTATTCCTGGACCTGCACTAACATTACAATGGTACTGAGTGTGTTAAACGGTCTGTAACAGACTTTGCATACCTACATTTACAAGCATCTCTTCATGAACACGATAGTTCAAATTAAAAATAAATAAATCCACAGACACTTGGGTCTTGGATTAATGCTTCATGCCAGCAAGACCCTGCTGGTGGAGAAGGAACATCACCATTCTTATAATCAACTCTCCTCTCTTTCCTGATACATGCAGAAAAATATTAGGTTAGATAACTTTCTGCCTGATATTATGCTCAGTTCTGCAGGGCATTCACACTGTGGCACAACTAAGGTCAATTTTTCATTGAGGAATTGCAATCTAGACTGAAAACATTTGTCTGATCCTATGAAAAGTTATACATAGGAAGTTCAATTGACTTCAGGGACTTTTTCATGCTTCAGGGGGTTGCTACTGTGTAGCAGTCATCTGAAAATCTGCAGCTAAATTACTTGTGAAAAATGCCAATATGTACACAAATAAACCAGCAACTGTCCACACACAGCAGGATATATCACTTCAGATCAGAGCCTATACTCTGCATCAACTATACAAAATTAATGTGAATAACTCTTACACTGATCTCTAAACCCAAACCAGATTTCAGTGTTCCAGTTTAATTTATCAAGTTTGAATACTTGCATGAACTAAATCAGAGCTTACAGCTGATATTCTAAAACACTTTTCTGAATAATTGGCCCAAATTATGTGTACTCTGGCATCATAACTGGTATTCAAGATGCTCATAAGCTTTTCTGTGTGAACATATTAGTTAAGTAAGCAAATTTTATTTATTTGTATGTTTTTTTCCCTGACCACAGCAAGATTGGACAAGCTTGCTCTCTTTAAAAAAAAAAACCAAAACAAAAAAAAAAAAAAGAAAAAAATCCCAAAATTCCCACAAAACAAAGATAAAACAAACCTCTCCCTCAACAACCTCAAATGAACCCCAAAACACTAAATATTTACAAATGTACAATTTGAGTGTCATGAGCACAAAAAAACACTACAAACAAGGATCTTTCTTTTTCACCTTAAGGCTATCAAACTTTTCATGTCTGAAAGTTAACATAAACGTTAAACTCCTATACCTGAATATTTATAGAGAAAGAATTCTAAAATGGCATGTAAGCAGTTGTATGGGAAGCAGACGGAAATATTGTTTAAGAAAGCTAGAGAAAAAAATTTAATATCTACATCATCTTGGACTTTCCACTCTCACAATTACTTGGTGTGAGTGCTGGAGGCATAATTTGGTATGTCAATTTTCCACCCAGTTAATGTATCCTTTTTTTTTTTTCTTAATTCCTTGGGAATGACAACTTAGACATTACTTTTATACTTAAAATGTTCAAATCATTATAAATCCCTTAATCCTATCCATTTTCTACCTGTTAGTGTGATAGATTCTGCATTCATTAAAATCAATGGAAAACCATCTTTAGATCCAATGAGAGAAGAATAATTTTTATGGAAGTTCTAAGTACTTGTTGGTTAGAAAATTAGCTCGGATCATGCAGCACAGCACCTTGTCCCACTCCCACAGAAGGTGATGGAAATCTTTGCCTGTTGCTGCAAAGATGCATGTCCCAAAGCAGTACACCAATATTTGTGCCACAACAATAAAAACAGAGGTTGATTATTTCCTATTTCCTACTACTTCTCTGCGCATGCCTGTATGTGTAAGAAAAAAGAGAAAAAAGGCTGAGAGGCAGGTGAAAGAAAACAGCAGCTCTCTGGAACCTGCTTCCTCCCACACTTAGCAGGTTAATGGTATGGTGCCCTAGCATCAGAAGTAAAAGCCATTCAATCCCCTTCTCTTTGTTACTGTATTTCCTCCAGTTTGGCCTTTGGAGACGTTAGGCACTGGTCACTCGGATTCTGTGTCTAATCATTCAGCAACACTGATCTTAGTGTTACCAGTCCAACATGTCCTGTTTTTTTGGACAGAAGCACTGCTTTTGTTTTTCTTTGAGCCGCTGAAGTTCGTCATATGTATTTCTGCTGTGAACTTTCTGAGACAGGCTTTTTTTAGGTCAGCTGTGGGATACAGGCATAGCACAAGCACCCTTATCTCAGTGTGAAGTCCCAACATCTGTAGATAAATATTACTAATTTACTACACATGCACACAATACACACATAAGTCAAATACTTTAAGTCATCTCCTGTCATGGAGCTTGTGTTCATCCATAAATATGTTACTTTGAACTTAATTACCATAGGCTGACGAACCAAAATTCAGTAAAACTGGAGGCACTGCAAGATTTCTTCTTAAGGATTCTGGCACTATCTTCTATGCCAAAAATTTTTTACTCATATAAAGTTCTATTGCTAATCTCCATAATCGAATAAGTCTATTAGACTTCTTTTGAGCAGCTTTTTATATAATTTGCCTTGATTACCTTCAAAATAGTGGAAGGCTGATAAGAATGGCTTCACATATGGGATGTAATATACATCCTCGGTCTCAAGGCCAGCGAAAGAATAGGTGCCTTTTGAGCAGCAGATGCCTGCAGGAGGATAATATACCCACCAGTTACTCAGCTGCTTCATCTGTCATTTTTATGAAGGCATGTCATTGTTGGACAGAGCAAAATTGCCTGTGAAAAGCTATGTGAGGAAAAAAGGGAGAGAGAAACAGGTAAATGCCTCTTCCTAAGTGCTGGATGAAATTAATGTTTATGGTGGGGGGGAGAGCACACAGGAAAACAAACATAACAAATAACTTTACAAAATATATCTTCATACAATATCAGTCATCGCAGTGGTGCTAAAGTGCTGCAGTTGCTCTACTGGTATTTTTAAATACCAGTGCTACTAGTTGTTTTAAAAGATAAATTAATGCGGAAATTAGGAAGTAACAGATGTGAAACAATCTTAAGCATAAATTCCTTCACACTTCTTATTAAGTGTGGTTAAGATTTTGGTTGTAAAACACCCTTTGGTTCATTGAATAAAAGCAAACAAAGGAAAATTTAACTGTGCTCCAGTGTTGTAAGCCCACTGAGCTCTGTAATTTGCTGAAGATTTGTTTTCTGACACTTCTACCAGAAAAAGGAGAGGGGGTGTGTGTGTAAGTGCTTCTCCAAAGGTATTCTGATCCATAAAAAGACCCAGCTGTGTGTGTTGGGAAACACGTCCAAAGGCTTCTCTATTTAAGGTTTTTTTCTCTTTCAATAAAATGTCAGTACCTCTATGAATAGATATTGTCCTTGGCCAAGACCCTAGTGAAAGGCAACAGATGTTGCTAAGATTGTACCCAGGCTATCCTCTATCCTGTTTCATTTCTGAAAGGGTAAAAAAGAGAAAGAGAGAAGAAAACTTGCTTTAAATCACTGGACCATTTTGTACTTCAGCAAATCTGTTTGCACATGCTCGACTGGCCTCGCAGAAAAGGCTGAGCCTTTTGCATTCAGCCTGAGGTCAGTCCTAATGCTCTGTTCAGTGGTCCACACTCCTTTCACATGGAGCAGCTGCCTCTGATTGCTAGAACAAATTGAGGTGATTCAGGCCACCAGCAGGGCCACAGTACAAGTGCTTTTCACGAGAAAGAGAGGGGAAAACCTTAGAACACGACCAACTGGGGCTCCCACAATAAACCGTAGGATTAGATTTGATACACTCAATATTAAGACATGCTCTTGCTGAAAAGTAGGACATAGTGACATAAACTACAAGACAGTTGGACCGAAAGAAGAGGGGAGAAAGCGGTGTTCAAACATTTATTAAGTTACACCTAATTATTTAATTGGGGAACATTTAAAGTAGCAACACTGACAGTTCAGTCTTGGCAACACCTTGCTGCTCAATCCTTGGCAGAATATTCTTGAAGTAAGTGTGATTTAAGATCAGTTGTGTCCCCCACCCCTGATATTGTTTGAAACATTGTCTGCAAGTTTTCTATGCTATTTTTGAGATCAGTTTACAGGGACGAGTAATTACCATCACCATTTCCTACCATATTATCAACCAGTTTCAGTGACTGGAAGCTGCTACATAGCTGTTATCCAAGGGGGAAAATAAAGGAAATTAAAAGAAAAGAAGAAAAAAAAGAAAAAAATATGAAGATTTGGTATTTACCTCTTTTTAAATTCTTTCTAATCTACTAAATGAGATAAGAGCACACAGTAGGGAAAGATGAAGGCACAACCCTCCCCTTTTCCGTGATGTAGCCAAGCTCCTGCAATTACTTGGTTCAGTCCCAGACATCAGATCACAGTATTTTCTGTTGTGTGAAGGATCAGACCAACAGCTCCCTGAGGCTGAGGCCAAACAAAACAATACAGTACTGCATTAAGCCACGATACCAAACACTTACCATTTCAAAAGGGAGCACTCTTTGATGCTTCTAAAAGGAAAGCAAAATCTCTGCAGAAATATGGGTAATTTTACCAGACTGGTCAAAAAATAGATGTTTATGTTAATTCGTAAAACCACGGATTTAAGATCAGGGGAAATTAGGAATTACAGCATTTACTCTGGCTCTGCATTTAGATGGAATGGTTGGGTATAACAT
Source organism: Thinocorus orbignyianus (assembly GCA_013400375.1). Taxonomy (NCBI): domain Eukaryota; kingdom Metazoa; phylum Chordata; class Aves; order Ciconiiformes; family Thinocoridae; genus Thinocorus; species Thinocorus orbignyianus. Next base: position 149,307 of record VXBW01004969.1, read on the forward strand.
GTGGCCTTTGAAGTACAGTTATCCAGGAGACAGCTTAGTAAACTGGAGAAGAAAGGAAAAAGATCTTAGTATTTACTCAATTAGCAGGTATAAAGGTATAAAAAAGGAAGCAAAGGGAAAAGGTATGTAAAAATCTGTCTATTGACTCAGAAACATTGAGATGTAGAAAAGAAAGTGTTCAAATGCTATGCTAGAGACTCTTCTCAAAGAATAATTTGTTTTAAATCCTTGAGTTACGGATGCAAAACTGAGGTACACGTTGATCTATCTTTATTAGAATTTCATACTATTACCTGCTACTGTTTTCATACAGTAAATAGAAAAAAAAAATGCTGTGTTCAAATACAGGGTTTAAAACAAAAGAACAAGAGTTTGTATCTTCAACAGAAAATGGACTTATTTTTCTCCATAAAACCAGTAAGTAAATAAATACGTATATAATGAAATCTCTTTTAAAATGATCCTTAAAGCTTTCTTTTCAAGGCATCGGGTATACTAAGTGTGTGAATTTTGAAGAGCTGCATCTGAAAACTCATTCTTGTTTGTAAGATGTGTGGTTTTCAGCCAAGCAAGGAGTAGAATTGTGTGTTTTGGTGTCACTGGCAACAAAGCCAGCTGAGACATTCCTCTTCTTCCTTCCTACACCCAGGTTGCCACTCATTGTCCTGTCATCTGGGGTGACATCATGTGTGTGAGGCTACATTGTGAAATAGATCAGTTCGATGACTCAAGTTAAATCACAAAATGAAAAAGAGAATTTTCCATTTTGATTTATTTAATTTGGACTTTTTCACTGCTCAACTTTAGAGCACAAGTCTGTATGTAACTATGCAGACTGAAATATAAGGACTAGAGGGGCAGAAAAACAAATTAACTTACACTTCAAGTTTCTTCCAGAAACTTTATACATAGTTCTTTGGGAAGCTCAATATAAAACGTATTTGGGCACATCCACTGGTATATTAGCTGGGCTTTTACCTCATTCTGATAGTGGGGTATAAGTTTTCCTTGCTGGTCTCTCCTCAAGCCTCTGCCAAATCATTGTTTCCCAAAGTATAGATATTAAAGGAGAAAGGGGAAGGAATTGAACCTTATCAAGCTCTTCACTGGCAAGTTCTGGATATGGAAATGGGGCCTTCTGGGATTAATCTGACAAGAAAGATCAAAGTCATTTCAGTATGCTTCTGCCTACACTTGCCAGATTTGTACAGCATGTACTTAAGAACGTATGACTGACAATGTCAAACACTGCTGAGGAGACCAGTAGAAAGGGTATGGGCCTTTGCCAGTTGTCAGGGTGAGGTGATACGCACTTTAATAAACTAGGCATCCAGGAACAAAAACGAACTGAATTCATGCTTTGAAGGAAGCAAGTTTTTATTGGAGCTTCTGCACAGTTTCTTCTTGTGCATAAAGAAAATAAAATAATATTGAATGTGCAAAACCTTATGCCTGCCCTTTCTGGGTCACAAACACTATTTAAAAATCTAATATCAGTTCCCATATATTCAATTTGATCGCACAAGTCTTAATATTCAGGTGTGCACATTTTTTTTGGTGATATCTATAAAAATGTCATATATATATATGTACATATGACAAACACATATCCTATGTATCTATACACATATATCACATGTATCTATACATAGGCCTCAGCAGAATGTACCTTAAAGCCCAAATACTCAGGCCGTTAAAATTTAAACAGATTGGCTACTGAGGAAAAACAAAATTTTAAAAACCTCACCATTAAACAGAATTAATGGATGGTTAGTACTATTGCATGTTTTAGTAAAGGTACTGTCCATACCACATTAATTGTACAACAGGCGCTGATAGGAACAGGAAAACTGTACAGAGCTAAATCTGATCTCTGTACGGGCATGTCTCCCGATTGGTATCACCGACCAATTGGTATCCATAAGAAACTCTGATAAGTACTACAGAGATTTTTACATTATTAAAATGTTAGTACTACTTGGGATAGTTAACAAATTACATAACAGAAGCAGGCAATATGACTGATTCAGAATTTCAAGAGCCTTTTGAAAAATTTCTTCTTTTGAGGATATTAAGCAACAAGAGAGAATGATGCACAGTCATGCTATGGATTAAAAACTAATTAGGAGACAGAAAACAGAGCAGGAATGTATTCCAGCTCACAACCCAGAAGTGAGTGTCTTTACACAGAAGTGCCTGAGCAAGCCCTGTCTGCACCAAATTGCATTCATTGCTCTCCAGTATCCTTACAAACTAAAGGAAAACAAAACAATATTTTAAATCTGTCTTTTTTCCTTTTTCAATGGGACTGGGTTTACAGTAATAATCTGATCTGAAGGATACAGCGTGTTGTAGTTTTGTCATTGGATATTTCCCTGGCTAAAAGAAGTTATAAGAAAATTTCCCCTTTTGTATAGTCTTTTTTTTTTTCCTACTTGAAGCAAGCTGATGGAAAATGGAGTTTTCAGGTCTAAAGTGGCTTCTTACCCTGCAGAGGCCACAGTTTTCACTGGCTGTAGTTGGCATAAAGGATGATCTCCCACCTTGTTTAGTGTTTAAGTGAGGTGCCTCCATTTGGCAGGTTGACAATCTCAGGCAGATCAAGGACCTTCCAGAAGACTGAAGAGCATTTCAGAGATTTAGCTCAACTTTGGGGCAAAATGTGCTCATTCCACCCATTTCTAGACCTTTATGAGGCTCCCTTCAGTAACGATTATTTGTAATCAGAACCACTGGCATCCATTTGCATACGGCCATGGCTGAAGGCATGGGTGATCCTCATAACTCCATGCCGGCTGCTGAACTCATTATCTCAGTTTAGTTCACAAGTCTCACTCAGTTGGGTCCTTGAGGCTAGCAACTGCAGTTAATCTCCTAATGAAGTTAGAAGCCTAAGGTAACTTACTTCTCTACAAAGTAAAAAGCCTTTTACTACACAGGAATCTACTACCCTCCATCTTTTAAAAATTGAATAAAGCCTGATAAGAGATACAGTGAATATAAACTGAAATGCCAACAAATTAGGACTGTAATCAAGGGTCTAGTATCAACTTCAGTCATATTTTCAGAGAAGGGGCTTTGCTCATTCCCACTTGTGCAGTATTCTTTTAGTCTTTGGACAGATCTATAAAATCTATCAAAAAATTATCCAAATTAAACACAAACCATAGGATTATGAAGGTTTTTTGATTTTGGTTTAGTTTTAAGCCAAGAATAAAGAAATTTTTATGAGTGAGAGGATTAGCATTATACAGAAAGTTAAACTGCATTATAATCCCCAGATAGAGCAATAAAACATCAGAGAAGTAAAATCAGAACATGGATGCAAATTAGTTGACTGAAAATTAGATGATGAGTAAGAAGGTAATGATGGTTTTAGGGAATCAAAAGCTGCTAAGTGTTGGAGTTTGCTTGCACACACAGTTATTCCTTGAGCATCCCTCGTGTGATCACGAGAGTAATAGCAGCCCACTGATTCACTCAGCTGCCTCTGTGTACAACTGCCAAAAACTTTTCTTCATCACCTCTACCTGGCAAACATAGTGTCACTTCTTTAACTTTCTGGAACAATCCAGCAATGGCGTCTTTCACACAAGTTTTGCTCAAACAGGAAGGTTGTATCAACTACTGTTCAAAACTGTACACTGTGAGAACAGGAATATGCTAAAGGAGTTGCAGGATAGTACAGTAAAATTATGTCTATGTAAGAATGTGCTGCTGTGGGTGCAGTGATTAACTTCACTCATAAAAGAATGAAGTTACTTATTAACGCAAAACACTAATTTAACAAAGTTAGTAGTGAATGTGACAGTATTTTATTAGATTCGATGGCAAAGTACACTTGATTATTGCTACATAGAGGACAGGGTCTGATAGGCTGCCCAGAGAGATGGTGGGGTGTCTGGCTCTGCAACCTGCTCTAGAAGAACCTGCTTTGGCAGGGGGATTGGACTAGATGATCTCCAGAGGTCCCTTCCAACCCCGTATCATCCTATGATTCTGTGGTTCTGTGAAGCTGTCAGGGAAACCTTCCTGCTGAGTCACGAGGTTCAGAAAGGACCCCCTTGCTTTCTGAATTCCTTCTCAGAGAGGACTCTAGGTGTGATCCTAGTCCCAGTCAACAGTTTATATCTAAAGGATTATATATGCATAATCAATCCTTTATATTACTTAGCTAAGATTTCAAAGTTTAGCAGGCTACTAGTCACTTATCAAGAATGTGTTGTGGCAAGGAATCTCTCAGTCTCAAGGAGTAGAACCCCCTTGAGTAGGGGTGTCCCTACTCAAGGGGAGATCCTGGCATGCAGCCTGATGCCATACAGGAGAGCTCAAAGGGCTCTTGGGCTGTCCATTATTTATAGAATAAGATAATTGACCCATAATCATATTCTCATGGGGAAAAAAAAATAATCTAGGTCCCCACTCCAGACAGTGTTTTGGCTGTGTTGCTTCAAAAATAAACTAAGCTATAGGATAACTTGAGACTAAGCCATCTTGAGAGCACGTACTTCTTAAAATACTTGAAATGCAATTTTGGACTGCTTTTGCTATTTTCAGTTCAGAGCAAAACACTGTTCTCAGTTTGATCAGACTTCTAGAATAACTGTGATGTTTTTTCATTAGGAGACAGTTACAAAGGTGATACAACTACTTACATGGACTGAAGTCTTGTAAGTCAGGTGGTGTAACTACTTATTTAGAGGTCTCCAACCTATTTTATGTTCGTACTTAGGACATTCAAAGGTGTTTGAATGTTGTTTCAAATCACAAATTTATAGGTAAATTCCAGTTTCAAAAGCAACTCCCACGAAAGCAAGGTATCTGAAATATTATATTAACATATCAGCTGCTCTGATATAACAAAATAAATTTGATAAAGTTTTTCCCTTCGTGGAATAGCTGAGGGATATACAAGCTACCTGATTTCTCATTAGACACAGTAAGAACACTCACATAATTATTGCAGAAGTCTGATATAGATTCACATCAAAAAGTGTTTGGTCCTTAGCAGCCCAATTATTTGATCCAACAGTAGTCTTTGCCTTTTGAAAAAAAAAAACAGTACTGAAGAAACTACGTGAAGAATACATCATAATGTAGTAGGAACCTATCAAAAAGAAACAGGAATAAACTTATATTACAACCTCTTAAATGTCTTAAAACACAAAAACCACAAACCATGAAAACTTCTATATCCAATTAAATAACTTTACATTAAGTTTCAGGTTCATTTTCCTGACATTTAATTCTGAGTTTGGTTTTTGTGGCCCTAGAAATATTTATGAGTATCCTGGAGTCTTCTATATGGAAAGAGATTAAGATTCCTTTGTATGAAGAAGAAGAAGAGGTAAAATACTTCTAGAGCTTTTTAACTTCAACTGTTATTTTCCATTGATAAAGAAATTAACCTAAAGAACCTAAATACTTTTTTTTTTTCTACTGGCTTTATGATCACCAAATACTGCAATCTTAACATAGAGATAGTTCCAAATAGCACACAAACTAAATTTATTCTTCAGAAATACCATTAATATGCAGGGTTGCTTTGTCCCAAACATGACCTCTAATTAGAGACATTATGGCAAAGGGCGTTCCACTACTGTTGCTACAAGCCCCTTCAAAAGAAAATACATTTTAAAAAAGTATTTCTTCTGAAATGAAAAGAAGACACTACAAAACTGGTGTCTGGTGAGGTTACTACATTCCTAGAGACATGAAGGAATTGAACTGGATATCAAATGCTCTCTATACTTTTGAAAATCATAGTCATTTATCAGACACTGAGATCTATAAAAGGCGATTCAATGCACTCATCTATTTTTCTGTACTGTGGAATGAAGAAATTGTGAGTAAAAATACATAATAATACATTTAAGAGATAAAAGAATAATTTAATAAAGTACACAAATAGCCAAGAAAAATCTGTGTTTGCAAGAAGACAAACACTGATTTTAAAAAATAAATAAATAAAAAGAGAATCTGAAACAATGCTTCTCTATGTATTTTGTAGAAATAAAACCCCTTAATATCTATTATGAATTTTTAATTTCCTGGATATAATAATCCGTGTGAACTTGGATGACACTACACCTCTCAGTCTCATGTCTAGCTGGAAAGAGCATTTACAGCATTTAGAGCATTTACAAAGTGTGTGCAATAATCAGCATTACTAAAACTAATTTTAACTATGTGGAGCACTGGGCTGATTTGTTAAACCTGAACATATACTCTGTCCCTAGCAAAGCCATCCGAACTCAGACGAGCTAGTTGACAGTAAGAATGCCAATACTGTAAGATCAGCAGGTTTGTGAAGATGCAGATGGTACTTCATGTATTAAAATAAAATACCTTGATCATTCGAACCTTAATTCTCAAAGTAGATTCTATGTACATGGGAGATATATCATGAACATCAAAACCTAAAATGTAAATATGCACCGAAAATAATGAATGCAAGAACATGACAAATTCAGTTAGTTGCTCAGTTCATCTAATATTGACCATTTTGAGGAAAAAGTGAATCAAACTGATCTGCTGGGACATTAAAGTAAAATCAATAAAGCCACATTATTTAGAATTACTAAGGTGCTGAATCAACACCAGCCCTACGAAGATGAGTCTTACAGGGTTAAATTTGAGTACATTATACATAACAAAATGCATATACTACTCTCCACATGTAGCTTCTCAAATGAATGAATGATATACATTTTGTATATTGAAACACTTGCAAATAAAGCAAGTCCTTTCAAATCATATTATTTTAAATTGTAGAATGTCTAAAGGTAGACATTGAACGTTTTAAATTTTGTTGTATTTCGGTACATTAGCCTCTCTATCTGGAGACATCCTCTACTTGACTCTGAAAAGTTGTCCTTATAACTGATGAGCAACATCTCAAAACATAAAATGAAGCTGGGCAGAGATCCCAGGTAAGGAAACACAACAACTGAAGGATCTAATGACTCATAGAACTGTGTTTCAAGTCATCCACAGGGTCAGTTATCTCTGGCACAAGTGAAGATTGATACAAAGAAAACGTTTTCTCCACTGAGCTCTCATGTTCTTGAGCCTGAGAATCAAGATTACAACTCCATAAATTTATTGAATCTCCTCTTTAAAAAGGATTGCATAAGCTGCATTTAACCTGGCTTTGGTTTTCTTTGGAGGTTGCTCAGTAACTGATTTGCCCTCCACTCTTGTTTTGACCTCTATTTTTGTGTTGATTTGTGAGCATCCTGCTGACAAATTTGCAGTGACACTTTTTTTTGCAGAGGCATGTGCTGTATCTGAACTCAGTGGAGAGACTGCAAAACGTACAGGTGCAGGGCTAATATCCTTGCTCTGTTTAAGTCCATGTAATCTGCTTTGAAATAGATTTAAAGCCCTTCCCACAATTTCTTGGGTGCCTTAACCATGACCATCCTTGCTTATGGGAAATATCAATGGTCAGACAACAAAAAATTCTCAAGAAATATTATCTTAGTCAGAATGTTATTTGCTTCAGTTTCCCCCATGCCATTGAAAGAGATTCCGCAGCAACGCGACATTACATCATTGGCAGAAAAAGCTCACTAGTGTTTCAATAGTTGTTTTTACAGTTCATTAAGTTCTCCTGGTTTATGACACTTTTAAACCAGTTTGGGCTCCCATTAGGCCCAATATTTTTTTTTTTTTTAATGCTTTATTGAAGAGAAGTTGTAGGAAATTGTATCTAAAAGAAGCCTGAGCACCTTCCTCCACTTCATCAAAATTATATCAGTTTTATCAGGTGGATCTAGCAGTGAGATATTGATGCAGGGTTGTTGGTCCCAAAGAAAGCATTTCAAACTATAAACGTCATTCATCAAAAGTCTGTATCTTAGCAACTTTGTTTAAAATCAAGTGTGTACCTGAGGGGTTGTCTTCTCCTGACTGTCAAACATGTTGTTATGTTTCTTCTTTAAAAATCTTTTCCTTTGAATATGTGATTAACCCCAAAAAACTTCATGCAGTGACTCTCTAAATCATATCAATAGTAAAAGGATGACTGGCCTTTTTCCTTTCTTTCCACGAGTGTTGCTTTTCATATACAGTACTGATGGCTACAGACCGGTCAGAGGGTACCTCTTTAATAGTGATCTTCAGTCATTTAACTAGATACTTAAAATCACTACTGCTTAAAAACCCCAACAAGTTATGCTAAATATTAATTATTAATATTAGCATGATTTAATTCAGTAATTGCTCCCACATAAATAGAATTCAATTAGTTGCACTTGAAGCACATAAATTCTACAACAAAAATTACCTGCTTGTCTTTAATAGGACCACGTGAACTATTCTGCCTCAGAGAATTGCTTTCCTCAAGCTTGCTCTGAGCTGCAGATTCATTTACAGATTTCAGAAAACAGAAAGACTCTTCTCACTTGTGTGAAACTTTCCATTTGAGGCTCAAAATGCACTTTCTGACACTTGTATTAAGTTTCACAATCTTTGCGATACAGAGTGGCACCACTATGATCTTACAGGTAGGGAAAATTATGAAAAAAACCCCTCAGATAACTTACACAATAATAGAAGTTATTTTCTGAAATACAGACTGAAGAACAGAGTAGATTACTAATATGCATGTAAGATAGGGGACCGTACAAGCAGATTTCCATGTAGTTATTATCAAAAATTAAAGGTTTTTTACATTTGTTGGGAAAATTCAAACTTCTCTTGAGGACATAAAAAATACGTTGCAGATCCAGTGTTACAGCTAATGCTACACAACATCTCTCTCCATCTTCGCAGACAGAGACACAGCAACTAGGGCAGTGTCCCAGGGTGGCCAATGGACATCTACTGGGACTTCAGCCTGCTCACTTTAGATCCAAGAGGAGACTAGCTAGTGTGTTGATCTCTTAGTTGCTTTACCTTGTCAAACAACAGTAACCTTGTTGCTTAGAGTATGGTGTGGTCAACTTTTTCTGAACTTCAGCAAGAAGCTGGAGAGAACGAAGACATCTCAAGCTACTTTTTCATTCATTGTGTTCACAGAGTTCAGAGGATTGCACTTGGAGGTATAACGGAGCAGACAGAGTGGGCTAATACATGTGACATAATCCAGATAATTTATCTAGTTGCACAGCTTTATGTGTAAGTTTGGACACTACTGTGAAATACATGTGTCCTAGACCTATGGATTAACAGTTCTTGAAATAATGTTTTCATTTTCTCTCAAGATAAAAAGAAAAAAATGCAGTGAAGGCACTCTAAAGGAGGTAATTTTGGGCTAACATTAGATTTCAAACATTATATTTTACATTCCCACTCAGAAATATGTACTCACTCTCACAAGGGTATACAGTAGCTACAGTCAGATTTATGTCTCTGTGGAGCAATTTGAAAGAGTGTGATCCAGAAGCTAAGCTGAACATTAAGCCTGGAGGAGCTGTTAAGCAACAAAGCTTTACTGATTAAAACATGAACTTTATTTTAGTTTATTTAATTCATTTGCATTTGGCTGTTTTATGTTAATTCACTCTTATGCAATTTTTATTGCATTTACTTTAGGCCCTAAATGAATATTCCAAGTTGTTATTGACAATTGCTTATTGACTATCAAACCCACGTTGAATGTATTGTCACATTTAATTCCAAACACAATTATGAAAAAACAGATATTTTCAGTGGTCAGCAACAAAGTGGTGGGAATTCAAGAGGTGTAAATCTAAAAGTAAATCTGCAATGTAATAACTGTGTAGGCTGTAAAGCTACAACTACTTTAAATAGGGATCATGACTGACTTTTGAAAGACAAGTAGCTTGCAAACTTCCAATACTTGGAAGAAGACACTTTGGAAGACCTAGTTAGAGGATGCTCAAGCCAATACTAGGCCCCAAAACAGAAACAATATGAAAGACTCTGTTTTGCACTATAATGGTGGATAGAGAGAGTTATCTGAAGGAAAATCTCAAATTCGTATTTCAATCTTCTCATTTGCATACAGTCATGGTTTCCTACATGTTTGAAGTGCTTCAGATTTTATAATGCCTTACGAAACAGACTCAGCTCTGGTATAAGCAGATATAGTTTGACTGGCAGTTGTACTACAACACTGAGTAATCTTTTAAGTAATAAGTATTATCAGTAATAACATTATTAAAAAGCATTATTATCTTAGCTTTTCAGTGCAAGACAGTGTGGAAAGATGATCTTGTTGGTACAGGACAGAAGTTATGAGTTCGATAGCCAATATCCAGCTTTTTATTACACACTTCCTTGGTGAGTCAGGGTAGTACCTCTATATTTCATATATACACTGTTGATATTAACTTTTTTTGTTTCTATGTTTATCACCACCACAACAGGACAATTAAAAGGTATTCTGAGATATTAGCAGGGACTTGTTTTGTTTACTGCACTGAAAAACACTATGCAGTCCAAGCACTGTTATCTGTGACTATGCTTGCTTTCTTCTCACTTTAGTATTTAATACTCTGAAAAATGTAAAGTTGGCAACAATGGAGAATGAAGTTTATTTATCTATAGGCTAAGAGAATTAAGAAAGTGACATGCATTACACTATTTTACATCTGGAAATTTCTGCAAGGTAGTTCAGCTCTCCAGTGTCTTCTCTTTTAAAGCCACTAACAGATAGCAACATCTGTTCTAATGATTTTTGCTGATTGGTATTGCCTGATGAACAGGAAATGGGCTGAAATCAGCAGTTTATTTTGTCGGCCAAACACCGCAAGTAGAAATAAGTCCAGACAGTTAGTTCCTCTAAAAAGGGTGGGGTGAAGGACCCACAGCACTGGCATATCTGTAGAAAAAGAGCTAGTTATGAGGTCAGTGAAAAATGATGCTAGCTGTGGGTTAAGTAACTGAGGAAATATAAGAGCTTTTATTACCTTGCTTTAGTCTTTTTGTGGAAAACAAGATACGGTATTCCTTTCTCCCTCCAAAAAATGATACTGTATTATAAGCTGTCCACTGACCCTATGACACAAGTGGTAATACTTACTGAGCTCATAAATGTGAGAGGTCTTCTAGAGTTATAGATGGATACAGCCATGAAGAAGTAGGAAGATAAAAGGGAAAACAAATAAATGTATTTTTAAAGCCTTGTCTAAAGAGAAAGGGCAATACTCTGTCTTGGATTTAGCGCTTGTACAACTGCATACAGATCAGTTTCTTTGGTTAACTTAGAAAATGGCAGCTGTGTTGCAAAGACAATGGGTATTTTTTGGCTTATTTGTTTTCTGGTCACTTTTCAGGATTAAGTCTGGGAAAAATTGTTAGAAATGTCTAACACTTCCTCACTTCTTCCCTGTGTCTTTCTTTTCAAGGATTTGCTGAAATCAGGCCAATAATTTTCCTTCCCACAGCAAAATATGAAAAGAAAATCAGTTCTATGGGAAGAAATCTCTTCAAGGACCTCAAGCAGAGAAATCAAATTATGACAGAAAATAGACTGCAAGTCTGAGTATGGGGAAAAGGATATACAAGAAGTTAAGTTCATGCACAGGGTGATTTTTTTCATCTCAGCTGCTGGCTTCTCTCCTATGTTTCTGATACACTGGTTTAACATAGATGAGGGATAATCTGAGTTCCATGCTCTCATTAGTGTGGCTAACTACAAAAGGAAAAAATACTGTTTTGCACTAAAATCATGTTAATCATTAAAACATATACATTTTCTTTTAGGATCTCAAGCTGTTCGACTGAGAAACAGGACAATTTTAATTTATTAAAATACAACAGTCAATAGAAATAGTGATAAATTCCTACTTAATCTAATGATCTGGTAAGGCTTTCCTCATCCGACTATGCTGCACAAAGGCCAAAGATAAACAGCATGTGTTTTAGATGCTTGCAGTCTCTGGAAGAAAGGTCCTTTGCAATTCTACAGTGGGGATTTAAGTGTTTATTTTATGTGTGAGCGTAAATCCTCCCAGGGAAAAAGCACTGGGGATGATGGAAGATTATAGGGTATGATTTACTCACATCCATATCCTGAGAGACAACATGCCTTGAAATGGTCCCCCGTGTAATCTGATGTAGATTATTGTGGACATAATAAAAGTAATGAAGAATGTCTACTCTTTCATGTGTAGAAGGTGTTCTTTCACATATTTTAGAATCTTCTGGCCACTCTGAAGGGTCCTGCTTTTGATTCCGTGGTTGTTTCCGATGAATAATCAAGGGGGGTTTTGATTGGTTTGTTTTGGGTTTCTGTTTTGTTTAGGGTTTTTTGAATTTTTGAAGGCTATGTGGGGACTCAGGGTTTTTTTGTTTGTTTGTCTGGATTTTTGTTTGTGTGGTTTTTTGTTTGTATTTGTTGGTTTTGTTTGGTGGTTTTGTTTGTTTTTTTTTTTTTTTTAATTACGTGCACTTTTGCCCCACCCAGTGGCCATTGCCTACATTGTCAGCATGGCTTGTGTTTTTAGAGACGTTTTTCCCTCTCCACCCCAATCTGCAGGGTGGATCTGCCACTGAAAACTGAACAAAGGCAGCATCTGTCCCCTGTTGCTACCATGAGTATATTAGGCTATCATTATCTGCAATGACACTACCATCTGTAATGTGCTCTGGGTCAAACACAGGCAGTGCCAGTACCTTCGGCACCACAGGCAGACGATCCATCATGCAAGAAGATGCGTGAAGCCAAAGTACGCTATACAATAATCCAAGTACTTGAGAAGAGAGCGAGAAAGAGAGGGCATCTAGGAAATAAATGCTGTTCATGTGTCTCATCAACAAAGATGGAAACAAGGAAGCATAGGGTAGGTCAGGTGCATTACTCAATCTAAAGGAATAACAGGTATAAAAAAGAGACTCATTTTATTGCACTGGGAAATCTGAGAGTCTATAACTTTTTATGGACTTTTATATCTTCCCTTTTTTCACAAGGAACTTACAAAAATTGGTTTCAAATTAAAGTAATAAATAGAAGTTGTTTTTTTTCAAAATTCCTGCCTTTACTCATTTGTAACAGAAAACAAACCACACACACAAACACACACAGACAGAGGTGGGAAATAAAGACAGAGAAAGGACTTTTTTTTGTTTGTTTGTTTGTTTTTACCTTGTAATGATTTTCTTTTCTCTGAATCACAGTACTTTTGTGTAGAACTCCACCCTCCCCTCCTGGATCTAATTTCTCTGTCACCAAGTTCTCAAGGAAACAGACTTCTCTTCCTGGACCTCACTGTCACATGTGAAGGCACAAGTGCAAAAGAGAGAAAAATACCTCTTTTCAGAAACCACAAGCATTCTGGCCAATACTTTTTGGTTTGGTTGTTTCTTTTACACTGTCTCTAGAGGTAAGAATGCAAAACCACACATTTCAACCAATCTCCTGATTTATCTTACTGCAAGATAGACATGCAAAGAACAGAGATCTATTCTTACCAGAAACCAAATCTTACTGAATATGTGCATTATATTGTATGTCCATTATAACACTAGCTAGGTGACTTAGCCACTATCGGAGCTTCAGCATCATGATCTCTGAAGATCCTTTCCAATCCCTACCATTCTGTAATGTATTCTGTACTCATCTATTCTGTACTCATACAGCAAAAGACAGCTACTATCAATAAAAATGTCCTTTACTTCCAGAATGAAATGTCTCTACAAAAGCTAATTCAGCACTCTGTCTATAAGCATTTTAACAGTATCAATTTTCAGAAACCCCCTAACATATGAGTAACTGCAGATCTGCATTTTGATGTCCTTTCTTCCCCACTCTCTTTCTCCCTTTGCCTATGCATGATTTCAGGAATTTTCTCAAGAATTTACTTCCAGAAACGGACTGCATTGCTGCAGGCAAAATTCATCTCCTGAAATATGCAAGATGCGTACCCTCTCACACAACTGTATACAGCACATGTGAATATTGGTAACGTTTTATTCACTGTTTGGTTTGCTTCATCAAAAAATTAGTCATTAAGGCCTGCACTGTTTTTGCAGAAGTAGAGATATTTTTCTGTAAATCTGTTGAATTGCATAACTAGATTTAATCACAATTAGATATGGAAGAGAGGACTGTCATAATTCTGCGTCACAATGTACAGACAAGGACTGAAGGATACTGGCTTTCTGATCCACAAACTGTTGTATATCACCCTCCAGTCACTCTTTTATTGCACTACAAGGACACTGTCTCATTGCAGGAGAGGAGGAGGAGATATCAAACTATGCTTTTGTACTAAGTGGTCCAATGCTGCTTCTATCAAGATTAAGCAGGTCATTTGTAAGAGCCTTACTACACACTATGCTTTGCAGTAGGAGTTGGAAGTTTAACAGGCAAGCAGCCATGCAGCCAGCAGATCTGATCACACTGTATATGAGATGTTTTACTCAGAGATTCTCCTTCCAAATAAACATGAAGTATCTTCAACATGTCTAGAGAGAAAATGGTGCTTTCACCATTTTCTCATATGGTAAAGGTTTTGTAGGTATATTTTATACATCAACACAAGAAGTCTATGGTGATTTTCCGGGCAATTGTGAAGGTTTTTTATAGCTTTCCATCCATTGTATTGCCTCTTCTAAAAAGTGCCTATTTAAAAATACAGTACCAAAGAGTTAAACCAGTTCATGCTGTACTAAACTTGCCATATCTGTCTAGGTGAAGTTTCAGGGGGTTTGTCAGTTGTAATTAGAAATAGCACAATGATTGTGCACAATGTAGCAGATTATCAGGGCTACTTGTTAAATTATAGAAGGTTGGCTAAGCTTCAGAGTGAAGCTAGTGTCCAAATTAACAAATTTGATATTTTATAGTTTATGCTCACAAAAATAATTGCTTTTCTCTTTGTTTCTTTTGTAGATGTTTATTATCTGAGAAAAAATTACCAAGTTTATAGATCTCTAGCTAATTTATGTGAATTAAGCCTAGGTTTGGAACAATGTAACGAAGTAAAATGTCATGCCCTTTCATATGCCTTGTCCATTTTAACTTTTTTATTTTCATTTTTATGTTAAATTCATAATATACCCTTCGCTGAAGTATAGCATTTCTTCACCTCAGAAGGTACGTTTTTGTAAATTCTGTGAAAAACGTTGAACTAAAGGAAAAAAAAAAAATTGCTATCTGCAAGAGCTGATACGTATGGATGGAAAAAGAGGGAGGAATAGTTCACTATACAGCTTTTCCATTAGGACTGTCTGACTTGAAAGACGGCTCTACCTGCTCCAGAACTCAGGCAGAACCCATGTCTCCTTGTACTGACACAGCCTACAGAAAACTAATCTGGTACAAGACATATGTGAAGCTGAAGTTTGGGCTCCTGCATCATCCTATATTCTTGGATGATTTGTAGTACTATCTGATTTGGACTTGTGGGACAACTCTGATTTCATGCCCAAGGTAATACACTGATTTTCTTACTTGTTGAATTAACTCTGGAGGCAATGCAAAATCTTTATGAAAGCTAAATAAGAGAAAGCTGAAGACCAGACTTTCCAGTTGTGCAGTCTCAAATGATAATCCATGAATTCATAACACTGCTAATGGTCACTGGAATGTTAAAAAACATTTCTTCTTTTAATCTCTAAGTATTAATTTATATTTAAATACAGTTAAGAATACAGTAAATAGGAAGCAAAATAGATTTCAGGGAAACCTATCAACAGTAAATGACCTGAAGCTTGACCAGAAGTAGTTCTTACAATGTTCTAAGCAATCATATGTATTCTGTATCTTGGATTCATTGATTTACTTGCTATTAACTCCAAATCAAAGGTCTTCCTAGTTGCACAATTGTGATCTCAAGATCAATAGATAGTGCACTAGAAAAGAAAGAAGTTCAAGTTCTTTTACTCTGAAGCAGAGGTAAGTGAACCTATGTCTTTGATTCTGGAAAAAAAATAAAAATAAAAAAAAAAAAAATTGCCAGAAGACTCCTGCATAGAAATACCCACCTGAAAACTTTTAAGAGGTAAAATAGGAATAGGATTCAAAACGCAATTCCTCTATATCCAGTCCAGTCTCTCCATTGATTATGTGATTTGCACTGACACCTGTGGGGCACAATAAAGACTACTTGAGAACTTTTTGAATCTGATACACTGTAGCATAGATCTTTGAAGTCATGTAGTCATCTCCCATCTAGCAAATGATCAACAACCAAATGGTTTGCTGAGGTCAAATGATTCCCAGTACTTGTCAAGGTGGGGAGAGCAAGTGGTGGTGGAGAGATCTCTCCTTTGCTCCTTCTTATTCCTTCCTCTCTTTCCTACTCCCCTCCCTCCCTTCTTCTCTCCTGCTCTCTCATATACTGTGCTGACTGTCTAAACAGTGTATCTGCACTACTATATTCCATCTAGAAATAATCTCTTATAAAGCACTGTATCACTTTATCAATATACTGTAAAGCTGTATAATGATAAATTTCATCAGGCAACATTCTTCCCTTAAAGCTTCTATTTGTAATAAAATCTTCTCTACCTAGGGAAGCAATATGTCTGCTAAGAGCATTGGAAAACAATTATCAAATGACAAATATGACATAACAAACTTTTCAGATGATAGACTGACACTAATCTAAACACTGCCTCCCTTTTTTTTTTTCTTTTGGTACTTTCAAGCTGTTTACATTGCATAGTGCAAAATGACCATTAACTTAAAACCTCACAACAAGAAACCACTATCACTAGAGCACACTGAAAACGTGCAGAACACAGTGAACTAGAGAATACTTAATTTAGAAAGACTGCCACACATCACATATTCCAGTAGTTAGTATGTTCAGCATTCATATTAATTTACCATATCCCTGTATGACACATTAATTTAATGAAATCCTCACTGTT
The DNA here is from genome assembly GCA_013400375.1 of Thinocorus orbignyianus. NCBI lineage: Eukaryota > Metazoa > Chordata > Aves > Ciconiiformes > Thinocoridae > Thinocorus > Thinocorus orbignyianus. The sequence continues at coordinate 166,098 of VXBW01004969.1, forward strand.
TTGTTTACATTTTTTTCAAATGTAAGAAATGTGGAAACCGATGAACACACATACACACACAAAAGTTTTTCTGAAAAACTTCAATTAGAGACCCGAATAAAACCATTTGTGGAATCTGTAACAAGAAACTTGTTTATATGTGTTTATTGCCTGAAAATACCTTGATGCCAAGACTCAAGAAAGACTTGTTTCTAATTAGAGTAACCTTCATTTTAGAGCAAGGTCTTAAGCTTACAGTGGACAATGTGTCTTTTTCTTTTCTCTGCGCAGGCGGCTATCTTGTATTGACAATGAGCTGTACTGAAGAGGCCTTACTCTGAAGGAATAAAGAATGTCTGCATTGTGCACACATTCTTGTGCTGAATATTTACATTTGCCTACAAGAGTTTAGACGCCAGTAAATAGGGATTATGTAGTGGATCTTACAAAAGTTTTGTTACCGTGTGAAAAATCTAGCTTCCTCTACTGCTTCCTCTATTACTGATTTTCTTCTCATCCCTCAAGAATTTAGAGATAAAACATGCTTTGAACCCTTTTTAGAAAAAGGTGCCTCATGCCCACAATTCATCCCGTATCTCAACCACCGCAATTTGCCAGATTACTCTGATTTATTTAAATGTAAGTGTCTTTCAGGATGCTCTTATTCTATATTAAAATGATTGCAAAGACATACAGTTTTCAGAATAGTGCATTAGCTTGGACTACAGAATGGGAATTCTAGGGAAAAAATTCTGATTATTAAACAATGCAACTCATCCTGTGTGTGTTCTGCACAAGTCAGATGATGTCATCCCACTTGCCGAACTGTGACTATCTGAGCTAGGCGATGAGGAGAAGGTAGAAAATAAGCAAGAGGAAAGTATGTCTATTATGATATGATTTTTCTGAATCTTGAATGTCTTTGTTTTAAATCATTTTTTAATAAGCTTCAAAAATGCACTGGTTTCCATTGATTTTTGCATGCTTTTGAGAAAACAAGATTCTTTTTTTCCTAGTCTACAGTTATTTTATTTTTATCATTTGAAAAGTTGCGAAGTATTGGCAAATTTATTGTCTATTTTTTGCAACATAATTTATTCAGCAATTAAAACTCAGTGATTGCCATTATGAGTTCAATATTTGCTCATAGTTATTACATGTTGATATCGGAGACAGTTTGAATTACACTTTCCTTACCTTGGAAGTGTACGACCTGATTCATATCCCATGCAGAGCAATGCAGTAACCATCACTTACATTCTCATTAGCTCGTGGATCTTTGCTCTAGATCTATATTTGGTGTGCTGCGTAGAATTATCTTTCAGACATACTTGCACCATGCTGTGTACGTACTCACATTTTACCTTTCATTTTCCCCTTTTCAGCGTCTCCAAATGGTATCTTGTTTTTCTGTTGGGTTCAATGAAAAATATTTCAGTGAGTAATACATCTATCATTCCTTAGTTCGGTCTCAAGCACGTGAGATTTCCTGATGATTCCTGTGTTTCTTTGGATGGACACAGAGAATCTTTATTTCTAGTTTCAGACGAGAGCTCAAGTCTGCTCCTGCCATTATGGTAGATACAGTGTTTAAGTGCTACAGTAATTTATTTCTTCATTTTTAGTATAAAGCTGAATATTCCAATCAGACATTGAGAACCAAAATGAAAAGCTCCCCTAATCTGTTTCAGGCCCTATTTTCTGCTTTGAAAGTGTATCTTCCAGTGTATCCTGGTCAGTGAGGGCCACCATCCAGCCCAGGCCAGTCCTCTGGGAAGAGAGGGGGGGGGGGGGGCTAGAATCATACACTGGACTTACAGGCCCTGCAGTAGCTCCAACTTCTTCATCACAGAGAGTCTATGGGTTTGCTTGGGCTTGTGGTTATAACTGCATTGCCCCAGCATAGGGAAGGAGAGAAGGTGGCCTTTCAAACAGGTCTTTTTCCTGAATTTCTGGAAAACAGACAGTTAAAACAACTTTTGTTAAAACTACACTTTAAGCTGGTGCCAGTGAATTGTACCATATAAAAGGCAACTGGTCATGCTGTGCACCGATTTAGATACTTGAGGTTTTCTAACTGTATCTTGACAATAAAACATATTGCAAGAGTCTGCACTGAACATGTCGTGCTTTGGTCTTGGCGGCAACAAAAGAGCCACGTGGCCGTCCGCTGGCTCTGCTGCCCCCCAGCGGCGGGGAGAGGATAGGAAGAAAAAGGCAGACTCATGGGTTGGGACAAAAACTGTTTACCAGAACAACAGGTATTACAGGGAAGCAGTAACTCGGATGGAGGACACAAACACCAGTACGATACTGACCTCCACCCGTGCCACCCCGACCGCTGCCGACGCCGAGCCGCACAGCGGCGCTGCCCGCCCACATATACGCCTACGCCATGGCGCCACCACACCCACTTCCTGTTGTGGCCCTGCCCCTTCCCAGCCAGTTCCCTGCTACCCACCGGGCGTGGTGCACGTGGGGTGGGATTGCTGTTCCTGATAGAGCCTGGGGAGAACTGACCCTGTCCCTGCTGGAAACCAGGACATTATGGAAGGGGAAAACCCTTCTAGAAAGTGACCCCCGCTGCATGCAGCTGTGCTGCATGCTCCAAACCCACGGTGCTTGTGCTGTCCCTGCCCAGTCACCCTCTTCTTTGCTCCTCTATATTGAATTTCAGTCCGTTAAGCTCAAGAGTTGAGCAAAAGAGCTAAAGAGCTTTAAAGAAAGTTACCTATTATTAATTTGACTGCCAAAGTATTCTATTCAGGAAAAAAAAAAGTTCAATGATGTTAATATGTGCAATATTTTACAAAATAAGGGCTAGAGAAATAATGAAAGAAAAAAAGTATTCAATGAATTGTTCTGAAAAAGTGTAAAAATCTGTCAAATTAATTGTTTGGTAAAAATGTTCATCAATTTTCTAACCAAGCCCACAGTACAAAAAATAATGTATACAAGAAATATCTAAATACTGTATACAAAATTAAGAAAAGATATTACATTTATAATTTGATGAAAGCAATAATGAGACATCAACAGAAGCTATTGTTTGAATACACGTGGAGAGTTATAATGTATAAATGGATTGTTACCAATTAGATTTCCACAGTTAATGTAGAGTTTATCTCTTTCTCTGGTTACTAAGTAAGCTCCAGCAATTATTTGTTGTTCAAGACATTTCAAAAGGAGACTATTTATTTAATTTTCTTTGAATTTGATGAATTCTGGCATGTTTAAAAATCCTTTCATAAACTCTATTTTGAGATGATAAATTTACCCAATATATACGATTAAATTTTATTCTTGCTGTTGCACTTCACAAAATGAAAGCTTACTCATATGAAAGTTCATAAAATTACAAGATACGTGATTAAAGTATGGTTAGGATTGTTTGGATTCTTTGTACATGATATTAATGTCCACTCTTGCCCATGTTGGATTTTGTTTATACGATAAGCTTAACATGTAGCAAGTGCATTCACTGTACAAATATATGAGAAACTTAATAGCCAAATGTGTCACTAGAGCACCCTCTCTAGTTTCTATCAGGTTATACCAGGAGAAAATTAGACTTATCAAGTGTGGTATCATTAATGCTGGATTCAGTGAGATAAAGGGCAGAAATCACTGAATGTAATCCAAAGAAGCCTGTAGGGTTTCATCCCAGAGACACCTTTCCTGGAGCCTTAGAAACTTCAGAGAAACACTTGTAACTTGGGAATAAATGTGTCTTTGTGAGTGAAGAAGAAGAATGGTATACAATCAGATAGTATAAAGTAGAGAAAATGGATGATACCAAACTAGGAGGGCTGACTGAGAGTCCAGAGGGCTCTGCTGCCATCCAGCATGACCTCGGCAGACTGGAGAGCTGGGCAGAGAAGAACATAAAGAGGTTCAACAAGAGTAAGTGCAGGGCTCTGCGCCTGGGGAGGAAGAATGCCAGGCACCGATACAGGTTAGGAAAACCTGCTGGAAAGCACTTCTGAGGAGAAAGATCTGAGGGTCTTGGTAGATAGTAAACTATCCATGAGCTAGCAATATGTCCTTGTCACCAAGAGAGCCACTGGAATTCTGGGCTGCAGAGGAAAGAGTGTGGCAAGTAGGTTGAGGGAGGTCATTCTCCCCCTCTACTCTGCACTGGTGACGCCACAACTGGAATACTGCATACAGTTCTGGGCTCCCCAGTTCAAGAGAGACAGGACACTATGGGAGAGAGTCTAGCGTAGGGCAACAAAGATGATTAAGGGATTGGAGCATCTTCCCTATGAGAAAAGGCTGAGAGAGTTGGAACTCTTTAGGCAGGAGAAGAGAAGCCTGAGGGGAGACCTCATAAATGCTTATAAGTATCTGAAGAGTGCATTGAAGGAGGATAGAGATGGACTCTTTTTGGTGATTCCCAGTGATGGGAAAGGGGTAATGGGCCCAAGCTGGAACAGGGGAAGTTTCATTCAAATATGAGGAAAAACTTATTTATCGTGAGTGTGACAGAGCCCTGGAACGGGCTTCCAGGGGAGGTTATGGAGATCCCTTCTCTGGACACCTTCAAGACCTGCCTGGATGCCATCCTGAATCATGTGCTCTAGGCAAAGCAGCTTTGGCAGGGGAGTTGAACTAGATGATCTCTAGAGGTCCCTTCCAACTCTGACAATTCTGTGATTCTGTGATTTCAGTAGTTGGAAGCAGCACTAAATGGCCTTTTTTCTGTGTTACAAATGAGTAGACAGCCTCCTTGTGATTATTTTTGAAATAGAAGGCAATATTTTTTCCAAAAACAGTTTTCTGAAATACCTCCCTGTATCATGGACTAGTTGAGGTTGTAATCCCAGCCTAGTGGCTAGTTGTTTGGCTCATATTGTATTCTGTGGCACTGGATATTTGTAATGACAAACTTACAAGTAAAACTGCCTGAGAAGTAGGTTATTTTCTATGTAAATTATTTAAATTATAATCACTGATTTTTTTCAATAATAGTTTCAATTTTCAGCAAATAGATATATTTTTCCCCTAGGAGCTGAAAATTCGGTACATGGAAAAAACAGTCATGCTACATGTTGGCCAAAAGTGCATCAAGGGGAAAAATCTTTGCTAATGAACTGAACCTACTGAGAGTAGAGCATGAGACTTTTGAATGCCTCGGGGGCATTATCATCAGCAGATGTGAATAAAAATATTTCAGCTGAGTATTTTTGACATTCAGGTGTTTTGTTTTCATTGAATAGATGTATTTTTCTGTGAAGCGCAGACAAATCCTGTTAATTTCATTTTTTTAGTTTTTTTTTTTTTTTTTACAAAAAATCTATTAATTGCATTTTGATAAAATATTTTTGATGACTTATTTGTAAATACACATTTATTTCTTTTTCTCTGTACCCTACGTCAAAATCAAGACTTATTTCATTACTGTTGGATTTATTTTGCTTGCTTACTCTCACAGAGAGAAAGTGTTCTTGAGAGACAGCATCTTTTTAAACACTTCGATATTAACAAAAATAGTAGGAAAATAGAATAAAAACAAAAATGTAATTGCTTTTGCTGCATGACTGATTGTTTCCACAATACAATTAAGCAAAAGGGAAAAATTATTGCATCTTTGGCAGTTAATTCAGGGTGTAGCACACCACTAATCCTCAGAGGACTTAATTTTCTGCCAAAACCAAACAAAGTACATTAAAAATATATCTGATCACCAGAAGAGAAAAAGACAATTCAAACAAAGAACGTAAATAAGGTACACCTCATAAATCAGTGTCAGACCACAAACAGTTTTAACTAAAGCCACCCTTGCCTTGAATTGAAGTGCTTTACTTACAGAAAACATTTCTGGTTTTTCTTCTGCTAATAAAACCATCATTAAATCATGCCACAACACAAGTGTTTAATCTTGTTGCAAGACAAAAAGAATTGTATTGGTTTCATAAAATAGGTAAACTCATCTGTATGAGTAAATGCATTGGCTTATTTTCATATGTTTTATATAACTGTATACAGGTATGTGTACACACATATATACATACATACATAAATATATATATATATATATAAAAATTATGTATATATATTTAAACTCATTTGGATCATGCCAATCTACTCTTACCCCTTAGGTGGCAAAGATTTTATTCACCTGTGAAGACAATATTTCCTAGATGCTCCCTATAGGGATTTCACTCACTATCAAATACTGTCTAATAGGTCCTTTGATACATACTGAATGAAAAGTTTCTTTATAAATGACTTCCAGTTTATTATTAGTCAATAAAAGGATCAAATAGAAGCGACTCATAATCTCAAATACAGAACTGGTTGGTTATTTATGCTGCGGAGTTAGAGAAAACAGCATCAGAGGATGGTCATGAACTAACCACTGACTCTTCAGTTAATTTCCTTGTCTATAAATTAGACAGTCTGTTTCACTAATATATTATTAAGGAAGTAATTTTCCTTTAACTTTTTAATTATTTTTTTATTTTTTTTTAAATCTATGTACAGTATGATACAGATCTACTTAATAGTAGTCGTAGTCATAGTAGAAGAAGTAATAACAACACTAACAATAGTAATTGTAAAACCTTGGAAAAGCACTTTTCTACCAAGGTATTAGGATTGTTTTGAAAAAGTAACTAATTTTCACAAAAACACACCTAGATAGCGGAAAAAACCCACCAACCAAACACCAAAATAAACTTCAAACCAAACCCTGATCAAAAATACAGTCAAGAATTAATTCAGGAGCTCTCTTTTACTTTAGGGCACCCGCCCTAGCCAAACTGCACTTCCCTTTCCCAGTGTGCTGTCAAATACTGCAGAAATTTAGTGACAGGCATTAGGATGAGAAACCAAGCTCTATTTCCTCCAGGTGGCAGAGGTGAAATCAAATTGGCATTTCAGCATGCTCAGAGCAATAAAACTTTTGTGAGCATTCTGACGTTTTTTTCTATACCTTATCCCGTTATTTTTTTAAACAAAGGAAAATTTATAACCCACTGGCAATTAGAGCTAAGGAAAATATTGTGCATTTTTGCAGGTAAAGCCCCAGCACTGTAAGTGTGAGTGCACTGGGAAAAGTCATGGAGGCTAAGTGAAGCACAGATACAATTATTGTTTGATTTTAACCTTTATTTATTTATTTATCTTTGGACAACGCAGGATTTTGAAAGAAAGTGCTTTGCACGTTCATTTGTTTAGCTAATTGAAAGTTCCTTACAGAGGTCAGGCAGCAGACGTTTAAGCAATTGATAAAGGCTTTAGTACTGCCTTACCTGTTCTGGCCTGTATTTCTTCTTGTAAAAGGGAAATGTATCTCTCCAGAAACTGTGTTACACCCCTAGTCTAATGGCTCACCTTATTCCTGAACTATAATAATTACTAGTAATAAGTCAAATCTTTTTATCAGGTGTCTACACTGATTCAGTTGGAGAGATCTGAATTTATATCTGCAGTCAGCTGTGTGAGGTTCCTCCCTCAACACATCAAGAAAAAATGGTATGTTGCAGTATCTTAATCTCTCCTCTTGAACACATTGTGTAAGAAATATAAACTGTAATTTAGAGGAATAGAAAATGTATCTGGCTGCCTTCTTTTCTTCGATTTCTTTTATTTATTCATTTATTTATTTTCTTTGTTATTAAAGAAAAAAGTCTAAGCTTGGATTGTACCTAAATATCCTTGAACAAATAATTCTATATAAAAGTTGGTCTCAATGACAAAGAAGTTTTGATGCAGCTGCAAAATAAAATAATTCTGTTATCAGAATTTTGTTCATTAAAAAAAACCCAATAATATTGATACCGAATACATTTTATTTGGAGAATTTATACAAACTCATCAGTGATTTCTCTCAAAATTTCCAACATAAAATTTCAAGTAATCAGATTCTCTGTGCCACTATGAAAGATATGTTCCTATGGTTCCATATGGTGATGAACTGCAAAAAACCAAAAAGTAGCTAGACATAGCAAACAATAGTAAACAGTAGCAGCCTAAAAGACGGGATAGGAGTTAAGAAAATAAGCCTAAAATATGCTAATTCATAATTGTATGTGGATGTCTAAAACTAGGGATGAACTACAACACACACATATGTGTGTAAGGTCAAATTGAGAAAAGCAAATCTATGAAAATGAGTAAGCAGTTAAAGGTAAGTGTAGAAAAGGAATATCTAGGATAGGATAGGAATAGATGGGATGGATAATGAATCCAATTTCTTGCAATAAATAACACTGAAATGTTACCATGAAAGAACCTTTTTATCTTGGTACCTTTTTTCCTCCTAATTGTCAAATAAAACATACATGGAAATATAATGACATCTACTTAAGAGAATAGCTACTAAAAATAACAATTTTTTTATACCAGTGGGGTGTGCTTGCTGAATACATGTTTTCTATGTAAAAAGTATAAGTTAATGTCACAGAACCAACTTCACAAATATATGTATTTTTAACATCATATCAGCTCTTTTATTGAAAAAAGAAAGAAAGAAAAATAAGGAAAAAACCAAAGGGTAAATAGAGACTTAAATTTGCGTTTCAACTTGGATTTGTGTCTGTATTTTAAACAATCTAAGTGCACTAGCATCTGCAGTGTAACCCCGAATAGCTGAAATTCCCCACTGAAAGCACATGGAAACATTAGAAAGCTGAAACAAGCCTCACAATTTCCAAAACTGGGACAATTTTAGATATTTCAGCACCTACACAGATCTCATCTCTTAGACAAATGCATGCTAAATTATCACTAGACAATGACAGAAATAGTCTAACAAACACCAGCAGAATGTATCAGCAATTTGTACACGTGGACCATGATTTTCCACAGGATGAAGTCAGGATAGAAAAGGATTATGAAGACATTTGAAGCAAAACGCCATGCTGGTACTTCATAGACCGAACACTAAATATGCACACGCACAAACACAGTAAGACTCAGCAGCCCCAGTGAGCTTCAGATACAAATGTTATCCAAGTCTACTACCCTTTGATCAAGATTTTTGGTGAGGATCACTCTCTTAATACTGTGTAAAAGAAGACTGTGCTGTGAAAGGTTTTTCTAGTAACTAGACATAGGGGAATTAAGTGAATTTTATTTTTTTCAAACACGTGTGTGTATGTTGGTATTCACTCTGATTTTGCAAAACCGCCATATTTTAGAGTCTGGAAATGAAGACAAAACTATTTGCATAACATCTGCACTGCTTGGAGGGTTGGAATGCTACAGCAATTACATCCTTGCTCTATAACATTCACTTGCAATTCAGGAAACTACTACAGTTGAGCTGATTTAATATTTAGTTAAGAGAGAAGATTTATTTTTGCTTTCCCTTTATCATTAATGTTGTATCAGAAACCATGTCATAAACTGTTTTATTTTTAAGCATGTAGCTATAAAAATATTTTCCATATGTTTCTAGAGTGAATGAAACTTTGAAAGATAGTAATTTCATCTGTTTAATATATGACTATTTGCATCTGTAGTGTGTTTTCTGATTTGACTGATTTTACACAGCTGTCATTCTATAGTCTATAATCTGTATGTATGTGATATAAACATAACCTTTAATGAACAATAATCACATGCGAAAGTTGCTAATATAATGCTAGTATAGCAGCACCTGCCAACACCTCTACAATTAGAAGTCTGTGTCAGCATTTCAATTATAAAGCACCTCCTAATTTAAAGGATTATAACTTGACAGTAAGAATTCATTCTGTGTTGCAACTTGACGTGTGAGGTCTCAGTTCAAAGCATTTTTATTAATACAGGTTTAAATTAGTTTAGATATTATGAAGTTATAGGAGACTACAGTGAAAGGAAGACACTTTGTGGTTCTCTTTTCATCACTTACTGTAGCTCAAATGCTTTGAAAGGGAAATCCACAAATGCTACAGTTGTTTATATGTAATTAGGATCAGTGACTGACTTTTTTTTCTCTTAAAGTAACAGTAAGATCTAAGCTTTAAAACTCTTCAGTGTTATGTTTGTTTCTTTCTATTGCTTTTTGGGATGCATATTTATTATTAATATTAAGTATAACACATTGTTTGTTTAGTATATTCATTTTTAAGTGCACCAATTTACTGCTAAAATAGACCATGGTAGTACATGTACACACTATGTGTGTCCATAATGACATATCACCTACTGACAGCAAACCTATGAATTACAAATTTCCCAAGTGTATATTGACAAAATTGTTTCAGCTGAGAAATTACCATCTACTGTGTCAATAATCTACTCATCAAATTTGCTTATTGCTTTGTACTGACACAGTAACTGATAACCACTGCTCCGATATAGCACTGCCTATTGTGGCAAGGAAATAATTTTCAGATTGTGACAGGGTTAGGATCCACTGAGGGAGATAAATGCCAGGTATTTTATTCTAAGAGAGGTGGTTGTAAGAGGAAAAATTATCAATAATGACTAGATCCATTCTGTGACCTTGCAGAGAATATTCCCCTCCACCGCTGTTTCTAAGCCCTTTCATGCTTTTCTCAAAGCCCAAAAGGACTGCAAAGCATTATGAGGAACTCCTAGAGTTCAACAGTTACATGGAATAATGTGCAAAGGTTTGCACTGCCTTCTTTTGTTGCTGGATGAAAAAAAAGCGTCTGTGCTTGACAGGGAAAATAAAGGGGATTACATCTGAACAAGGCCAGAATATTTTGGGCAACCTGAGGTGCTGAAGGAACGGTAGCTCACAAACTGCAGCAGCAGGGGAAGCTGCTTGGTAGTAGCCAGATGCTAGTTCATGTGGCCAGAGCTTTATGCAGAGCTGCTCTTCATCCTGAGCATGTGTCCTAGTTTCAGCTGTGATAGAATTAATTTTCTTTCTAGTAGTTGCTGTATTTCAGATTTACTATGGACAGAATGTCAATAATGCATATTTTTTAGTCGTTGCTAGGTGATGTTTATACTATTCAAGGACTTTTTTCAACTTCTGATAGAGCTGAGAAGGAGCAGAGACAGAACAAAAGAATGGCAACAGAATATTCTGCACCATAGACATCATGCTTGATATATAAATGGGGGTTGGCTGGAGGTGGGAATCTGTGGTAACTGCTTGGGATAGGCTGGACAACCAATTCACTGGGTAGTGAGAGTGACTGGTGTTGAATTATTTAATTTTGTACATTTTTCTCTATCGTTTTTGTTTTTATTATTATTATCATCATTATTATTATTGTGATTTTCCTCTTTCTGTTATTTCTGGTATTAAGCTGCCTTTATTTCAACCCATGAGTTTTTCTTTCTTTTCCTTTCCCCACATTTCCTCCCTCCTGTCTGCTCTTCTTGGGAGGGCCAGGGGGAGGAATGGGAAGATCAGCACAAGCTGTGTGGTCCTAGCTATCAGCTGAAGTTAAAACATTATATTGCGTTACTCTATGAATATGGCCGTGTCACATCTACTCTATGGCAGAAGATGGGCCAGGTGACCCCACATCTGCCTGCAAAAGACTGTGCTGTCAAAAAGGAAGTCCCTGACATTTTTTTTCCAAGGAACACATGAAATCTGTGCAGTCTACAACCGTATTAGCTCTCTTGTGAGAAAGGCAGCATTTTCCTTGCTGCCGGACGTGTCTGGGGCTCTGCTTCCACAGACGGAAAAACTTGTGTCACAATTTCAGCAGCACGTGTCAGAACTCCAGTCTTGCAAGCAGATGAAGTAGCTTGCATTTTTGTGCCAGCAGCAGGTGCTAGAGGTACAATAGATCACCAAATAGATACTTCGGATAGCTGTACAATACATTAAAAACCAACTTTGCAGCACCCTCTAGTGACACATTACCAAAATAGAATGTTCTGGAAAATGAAGCAACCAGAGAGACAACCTTGATCAGAAGAAAACCATTTTTGACATTACCACGATGGCTGAAGGTATTCACTTTCACTGTTCCAATCTCATAAGGTAAATTAAAAAGACATGATTTCTCCAGGGCTTTTATAAACAAAAATGAACTTCCTTGACCTTAAATCACTCCAGCAGAGGAATTTGATTTATTTTGTGTTTGAAACCATTCTGTTGATATAAAATAAAATATTTTTATATGTGTTAAGAATATACTGTGAATATTTTTTCTCCCTGTCTAACCACCATAGCCCACCTGCTAATACAAAACCATGGATGTGTGTGTAAAAATTAGGCTTCTTAAGGGATTTGTGTCCGAATTAATGATAAACTAACTAAGGAAATGGTAACATTGCTTATGGAAGGGCAAAGTTATGTAGCAAATACAGATAGGGTTTGGTGGTTTAGTTATTGCATTAATGTCTATGTTTCTGTAAATGGAAATGATGCACATGACAGACTCATCTGTTTAACAGGAGAGCTCCAAATTTATCATGCTGAGTAAAACTAAAAAAAAAAAAACCAACAAAAAACCCAAAAAAGATATTCACGGAATTAGAGAATTGTTGGAGTTGGAAGGGACCTCTAGATATCTTCTAGTCCAACTCCCCTGCTAAAGCAGGATTGCTTAGAGCACAGTACTCAGGACAGCATCCAGGCAGGTCTTGAAGGTGTCCAGAGAAGGGATCTCCATAACCTCCCCTGGAAGCCCGTTCCAGGGCTCTGTCACACTCACGATAAATAAGTTTTTCCTCATATTTGAATGAAACTTCCCCTGTTCCAGCTTGGGCCCATTATCCCTTTCCCATCACTGGGAATCACCAAAAAGAGTCCATCTCTATCCTCCTTCAATGCACTCTTCAGATACTTATAAGCATTTATGAGGTCTCCCCTCAGGCTTCTCTTCTCCTGCCTAAAGAGTTCCAGCTCTCTCACCCTTTTCTCATAAGGGAGATGCTCCAATCCCTTAATCATCTTTGTTGCCCTACGCTGGACTCTCTCCTTTGGTATATCCATGTTGACCACTTCATGTGATTTCTTGTTCTTTAAGATGTTTGGAGATGACATCCAGAACAAGTCACTCCATTACCTTCCCCTACCTTATTTTTTTTATTATGGAGTTTTGCATTTTTTTTTTCTGTCCAGTAAAACTAGACACTTTTAATAAATTAACAAAGGGCATAACTTTTTTGAGGGTGTGTGTGTGATTCTCGGCCTTCAGAATTAAACTGCTTATAAATGCTGGCATACAGCTACCAACTTTGTTAAATGATGCTTTGCCATGTGAGATAAAACACGTCTTTGTTTCCTGTATCTGCATATATAATACCTAAAGATGTATAATTTAAGTATTCTAATTTAGATGAGATCTTAAGGAGATATGGTATTTTGAGTTGTTTTGCTGCATTTAGAAGTATGCCACTTTAGCTTGTAGTGGAAAGTTAATAATATACTTTTCTCAGAAAAAGAAACATTGATACCTTCTTTCATCATCTCAGCTTTCTTGTATTAAATAAAAGTTGCCATGTTGGTATATACACAGATAAAAATGGTAACAGAGAATAATGACAATTTATTTGGTGTTGATACATACTGTGAAATCTAAGATCCTTCTGCCTTCTTTCATCCACTCATAAATGCTGAATATGTTCATCTCTCTCTTCCCTTTTCTAATCTGATCACAAAACAATTTTAAGAAAGGTTTTCTTTGTAAACGTTCCTTGTTTCTTGTATCACGTGTTGTTTACATTAGCAATTATCAGTTAGAACAATGAATCATAGACCTTCTTAGAGACAAATATTTTCAAATTTCCGTTAATTCTCCCCTGCACCCTCACAGCCAGTTTAAAGCCATCTTCAGTACTTACTGTTACTACCTATTTCTGAAGTGTCCAACTAATAAATATTTCCAGAAACTGAGTATCTCTTCTTTTAACAGAAACACCTATGGCTTAAAACATTCATGTTGTTCAGCAAAATTGCACAAAAACATAATCACATGATCAAAGAATGGTAGGAGTTTGAAGGAAACTTTGGAGATCATCTAGTCCAACCTTCTTCTACCGTTCTCTCTCTTGATTAAGTTCATACTGTAAAGGAAGTGACTAGACATAACTCCAAAAGACTTTAATTCACTACATAGAATCAGTCACATCATATGCGTAGGAATGAAATTTTAAGTGAAAATTTAAATTTTTTTAATATACTGATGGACATACTACCTTAACTATTCTGTAGAGACATTATTTTACCATAACCTGTTTCTGAGACATTACATCTCACTTGTGATAATTCACCTCAAGAAGATTCCACTTGCACTCACCTGCAACTTATTCCTAGGTGATGAAAAAAAGTCATCCTAGTCCACCTCTAATTTCCTCATCCATTAAAAGTATAGTTTTACTAGATGTTTCAATAAACTCATTGAGATGTCCAAATGTGGTTTGTTTAACTTTCCTGAAGAACTTTCTGTACTCTTAGAGACACACATGGATCCAAAAATTTTGTTAATTTTAAATGCCTCATCCATAAATGGTTCAAGGCATGACAATTCATTCCATCCCAGGATTTTTGCAAATATGAGATCTCTTCAAAGATCACACTAAAGATCACATGCAATGCTAATTCATTATCATAGATTCCTTAAGTCTTTCATTACAATACGAATGTCATGTCAAGATTGTATGTTTTACTGCTTCAAAGATGATAAATTCAAATGTTATTTCCATGTCTTCGGAGGAAACTACTGGGATAGAAATATTTGCTTCATTGTAAAACTGTATGTGGGTCACATTAAGCTATATTTTGATTGTACTTTAACTGTAGCATAGTTATCCATACAGTTATTAGAGGTGGGACTTTATAAATGGGAAAAAATAGTACAATACAATTCATTCAGCTTCTTTTCATTTCTACTTTTGAAAAAAATGTAGACATCACAAAAGACCAAAACAAAGTGGTAATGTCTAACAAATTATTTCTTTCTGGCTAATAAGTCAGTGAGTATCTTGTTACACTTAATATTACACTATTCCCAAGCAAAGATTGCTTTTTAAATTTCTTTGGAGTTTGGGTCTCTGAAGAAAGCTGTACATCCAGGCTGATATTTTCTATTCAGTAAAGTATTACTTTTAAACATTGATCTGAAGTTCTTTGCATTCACATCCTCTTTCATACTTTTAGGAAATGCAAATATAACAATTTCTATGTTTTAAGTCATGCAGGTGTTACCATTTCTTTCAGGATGAGACTGAATTTATTCTGCAAGATGTGATCTGACTCATGGATATGTTTGTAAATGCCTGTAGTACCCAATTAATTTTCATCAATTATCACTAGAGTCCTAAGTGGTTTTTTTTTCTTAATTATTATTTATTTTTATTTGTGGGGTTTTTTCCCCCCAATGTTCATGTTTCTAAAATGTCCTTTATTGTACTCGACAGAACTTTTCATATCATTTTCTTCCAAATTCCTCACAAAACAAGATGTAAAAGCCTCATGTGTCCTTTGAACACCTTGGATCCTTAGCTACGTGTTGTATTGCTAGAAGATTCTATAGTGTGTCTATGCATTATTAACTTAATTCAGGTATGTATTGAAACATTTTTAAAAGGATATTACTAATTCCACTACCGTTTTATATAGCAGGTTTCTACTCTTGTTTATGTCTTGGGTTTTTCTCCCCTGCTTTGCATTGCAGCCAGTCAAAATAACATTTATTTTTTATGGGACTCTATACTCTGTTCATCCAGTTTTTAATAACATTTTTTTCCCATCTTTTGTTTGCTTTTTGTGAGCCTAAGTCTTGATATCACCAATTTTGTGCCACATCTCTTTTACTGTTGTATCATAGATTAGCTCAATGGTAGAAGTTAAATCAACAGTTGCTGATAACATAATGTCACTTCTGATAAAGCACTTTCCCATTTCAAGCTTTGTAGTATCTCCCTCCTCCTGTATAAAAACAGTGTGATTATTTTTGAAAATAACAAATTCATGCTGTTTTATAAAGGAGTAGAAATACAAAGATTGATTTTCTGCCTTTATTTTTGTATAACATTTATGAAAATAGCATATCCAACCATTTGCTGAACACTTGGATATTCCACAGCCAAACATGAATGTATATACTTCTAAAGTAGTATTAAAAACACAAAGTACCCTTGTTTGCATGAAAGTTTTACTCAATTCACAGAGGAGTTATTCTTGGCATAAATGCACTGAATTTACCCTTGTACCTCTAACACTGGCATAAATTCAGACATAAAAACCCCACAGTTCAATGCACCCCCAATTAATAACATAATGGCTTTTGCCATAGCCATAAAGAAAATGTCACTTATTGCTTGCCTTGTAGTGAAAACATAACAAGCCCCAAGTATATCATGCCTTGTACTCTACAGAATGTAGTTAAGGCACATGTCTTAGAAAAAGCAAAACTGTATGATAAATATACATTTCTTTACCATTCCCAATTGGTTACACTTAAAAGGGCAAAATCTGTGATGAGCAAAACCAGTGAAAAATATTATTGATCACTGTGGTGGCTGGATTTGATAATACTAAATATGTAAATTACTGACCCATATCTTTACTGTGATATTTAGAGAGGGAAATTTTATATTACATGGAATAAGTTTATAATAGATAAATTTATCTTGAAAATTGACATGAAGTCATTAGAATTCAACAAGAACCTACTTAAAATTTCTCAGAAAATTAAAAGTATGGAAAAATTTTTTTGAATAACCAAAAACCTACTGAAAATGCTCTATGGTTGGCATCTGTACAGTTCAGAGAACAAGAGGAACACAGGTCTTCATCACTGATATGAGTAACATACCGGCAGACAGGTATGGGTAACATTTTAGGGGATTTCTGCTCTAGGTCACCTGAACGACAAGAACAAGTGGATAGAATCCTAGAATCGTCTAGGTTGGAAGGGACTTTTCAGATTATTAAGTCTAACCATCAACCTAACACTGACAAAACGCATCAGTAAACCATGTTGCTAAGCACCATGTCTACGCTTCATCTTTTAAATACTTCCAGGGATGATGATTCCACCTGTTCCCTGGGCAGCCTGTTCCAACAGGATGAGTCCTTGCAGCAAGTTTGCTTATATTAAAAAACTGGGCGGAGTGACTGATACACCAGAAGGTTACGCAGCCCTCCAGAGAGACCTCAACAGGCTGTAGAGACGAGCTGACAGGAACCTCATGAAGTTCAACGAGTGAAAGTGCGGTCCTGTGCCTGGGAAGGAACAACCCCCCACGCTCAGCTGGAAAACAGCTTTGCAGAAAAGGATCTGGGAGTTCTTATAGACACCAAGCTGAACATGAACAAGTAGCATGCCCTTCTCGCAAAGAAGATGAATGGTATTCTGGCATGCATTAGGCGAAGTATGGTCAACAGGTCAAGGGTTATGATCCTTCTCTTCTACTCAGCTCTGGTGAGGCTACACTTGGAGTGCTGCATTTAGTTCTAGGTTCCACAGTACAAGAGAGACATGGACATAAAGAGACTCCATCAAAAGACCACAAAGACAATGAAGGGACTGGAGCATCTCTCCTATGAGGAAAGGCTGAGAGCGCTAGGACTGTTTAGGCTGGAAAAGAGAAGGCTCAGAGAGGGGATATATATTAATAATGTACATAAATAGCTGAAGAGAGGGTGCAAAGAGGACAGAGACAGGCTCTTTAACAGTGGTGCCCAGTAACGGGACTGGAGGCAATGGGTACACAATGAAATACAGGAGATTCTGTCTGAACTTCAGGAAAAACATTTTTACTATGAAGGTGACTGAACGTTGCTGTTTAACCTCAGCCAGCAACTAAGCGCTACGCAGTCACCCGCTACTTCCCTTTAGCAGGCAGGTGTTTAGCTATCTCCAGAAAAAGCCATCACTCTGTGTAAGTGTTGCTCAGCAATAACTAAAACATCTCTGCATTATCAACACTGCTTCTAGCACAAATCCAAAACCTAGCCCTGCACTCGTTACTTTGAAGAAAATTGCTCCAGCCAAAACCATTGCGTTGAGCACTGGCACAGGTTGCCCAGAGAGGTTGTGGAATCTTCCACCTTGGAGACATGCAAATGCTAGCTGCACATGTTCCAGGGCAACCAGCTATGGGTGGCCCTGCTTGAACAGAACGGTTGGATAACATAACCTCCAGAGTTCCCTTCCAACCTCAAATATTCTGTGATTCTATGAGAATCTGCAGAGAGGCATAATTTTTTTCATGAATCTAACCTCCAATTAAAACTTGTACCAGTCAATTGTTAGTATAAGTTACCAGAATTCAAACTACAACTTCTCATTAATGACACAAAAATACCAGACAGATTTTAGTATTTGATCAAACTGCCATTTACATAGAATATAGTGAATTACTTTAGGGTAATCATAAGACCAAAAAAAAAAGTATGTAAGAATATGTATTTTTTACCTTTAACTGTTGATGAATAACAGCTTCAAAAAAATGTTTTATAAATCTTTGATATGAAGTGAATGGTGATGATAAACTTTGTATTCAAAGGTAATAAATGATTAAATCACTGAAAATAACTTATTTCTTTTATTTTATGTGATATGAATGCAATATTTTCTTGATTTGTCAATTATAACAAAACTTTACTAACTGTTACGTGTTTTTTGTTTTATCCATGGTCTCATTTATGGACTAGGAACCCAGCATATGCAGCACTTTATAAACTTGCAGCAAAAATTCCAAAGACTTTTCATTTAAGCCTTAAATTACAGGGGGTTCTTTGGTATTTGTTCTTGTTCAAAGTTCCAAAGTATGGCAGTTTAGAAACGTACATAATCAGGATTTTATCACTAGTTATTTTTATTGTCATCGACTCTGGTAACCTAGAAATTGGATTAAAGTCTGCAGAGATTTTTGTTTTACCTTTCTTAGATCACCGGGTGTTTTGGCTGACTTGTATTTTTATCAGCATCAAAGGGAGGAGAAAAGAAGAAATATGTACTTCTTCCATATAATTCATGCATAAGGAAAGGAAATACTTGAATAATAAGCATTCGCAGCATCCTGCTCTTCTACTCAGTGTGTTACTGATGCGTCCCCAAAGACTCCATAGTGTGGTCTGATTTAAAATGTACTTTGAAGTAGCTACAAGTTTGTCTTGAGCTAATTATCAAGTAACAACATACTACCATACTTGACAAGTTCCATCATTGCTGAGTAAAGTAAGTTTCACTCTTCTGTTTTGTTTTACTTTTTGATGGTAAAACTAATCCGGACCTGAAGACATGAGTAAATCTCACGTCCGCTGCTGAAGCAGCTTTTGAAAAGACATCCAGACATTTATCATTTATCATCTCCATAGTTGGTGATATCTCCTGTGAAATTATGTCAATTAAAAGCAGGTAAGTAAAACAGTTTGGTGAGAAAGCCTTTTGGCATTTCAGTTTAATTAAGAAATGGGGAGGAGAAGGAAAATACTAAGGGAAAGTCTGAAAAAATTGTCTGTACTTACAGAAAGACAAATTAAAGACTTGTAAAACTTTAGAAAATCTTCTTAGTACTGACAAGAGTCAGATTGCATGTCCATTGGTTTAAGTGCAGTTAGTACAAGAAACAAGGTTTTACTCATGAGGAATGAAGACTGATAGCAAAATACACCCAGTTAAGGACTGTAAAGAACTAAAAGTTGTGTCTTGATTTGTTGTAGGAGCATATCCATCCTAGATCCTCTTTTGAATAGATCCTACAGAATGTATATTTTGGAGTTTGGAGGGGAATATATTTTTCACTTTTCTTCCTGGAGTTTCTTCTTTTTCTGTTTGCAAATGGCAGACAAACGTTGTTTCCCTTAATGAAGAAAAGGGGTTCTCCAGCCCCCTTTTCCATGAAGTTATTCAGCGATTTGTCTGACAGAAGGTTTATTCACAGATTTTGAGACCTACGATTGCAGGTACCAGATACAAAATTCTAGGTGTCCTAGAAATAATTACAGGTCAATTCAAAGTAACGGTCCAATCAAATGCACGGAACTGCTCGTTGGTACTTCAGCAATTTTATAATTTCTGTGAAATACCAAGGCTAATTTTGATGCAACTCTAGCACTCAAATGCATTTTACACTTTATTTTCATCACAGTACATAATGTACAAAAGCGTAAGATCTCATTTAACAATTTGTCTTTCAAAACTTAGTCTTTACTAGACTTCTACTTTGATTTATCAGTCTAAACTAATGTAATGTAACATAAAAAGAATATAAAAGTTTTAGGAGTTCCTAGCACTCTGAAGGTGCAGAGTTGGACCATATTGATCTAGGGCTTACAGATCATGGTGAAGAGACTTATCAGAGGAGAATATTAGAAATTTTAAACAACATAGATGAAAATTTAGTCTTTCTACGCTTGTGCTTCCATTGCTGCTGAAGAAACATAACCAGACAGTAGACAGAGAGTTGTTTTAGCTGGTGTCTTTAATCAAATACACCTGTGAGACTACATTTCCCTTAGTCTCACAGCTGGCATTAAAATGGATTTATCTAGCTAGCTGGAGATTTAAAAGTAGCCTTTCAAGTTCACCTTTAAGAAGCTATATTAGCTTTTCCTAGTAGCCTGTTTAGTAATGCAGCATACGGCGTACCTGGCTTTAGACAGGACTAGAGATCAAATCTAACCTCATAAATCTCCCAGTTCATGACTACAGGAAGCTGTCAAAAACTAGATGTTGTTTCATTCTCCAGGGGCTGTTGTACTGCTCTGGATCTCTCTTAAGTGCCCTCTATCAGCTGATCACCAAAATGTGTAATAGCCTTGGGAAGGACTACACTACCCTTTTGACCCCAACAGTAATATTTTGGTAGGGCTTGACCTTAATAAGACTACCAACATAAAAGCCTAACAGTAAGAGTAAGGGAAAACCTTTTCTGAATAGCAAATAGCTAAAGAAAACATTTTCTGCACACTCCATAAATTATTGCATTTACCTCTGGCAAGTACATTTAGAGAAAATCGTGTTCTGAATCACATTTCGGAATACTCAGATTCAACACCAGTTGCTAACCCAAAAAGACCAGCTTGCAAATGAATGCTGAGCAAAATTCTACCTCTTTCGCACAACTGATCATTATTTGAACAGAAAATCCTACTGAACACAAATGGATGGATTTCTCTCCCTTTTTGACTTATTTTTTTTCATTTATTCTACTGTTTAACTAATTTAATTCCAAATTAAGGAAAAGGATAAGGACTTCATATGTCTTAGGGTGCCACAGTGTTTGGGTTCTTTTTTGCACCATAATGAAAGAGAATAAACAATCCTTGTCACTTTTACTGACAACAGATTCTGAATCAGTGTTTGTAACCCTGTTGCTTGACCACTACCAGTAAAATCTGACAAATTACTTTCTTCTTTCATTCTCTTTACAGCCACATGTCACAGATAATTTATTCTTTTCTTTGAGTCTTACCACTAATATGGTTCCCTGCTGTACCTTGTGGGAAAATGTTGTAATCTGGGCCACTGGGTCCATGATGAGCTTAATTTCTCTAGAATGCCAGAGAAGTTAAATGGTTTACATAGTGTGAATAAACAATTAAGCTGCCCAGAAGCTACATGATGCATAGCAAAATAATAGGTAAGAGGACGACAGAAGCTTCACAGAGCTAGATTCACTGTCCAGACAAGCAATTTGGAGTGGCTGAATTGATGATGAAGGGCACATTGGCATAAAATTTCACCTTTTCAGCAATGACATTGCCATGCTGCTTTTTCAGTGTTGCTTTTCTTTTCCCCCCCCCTTCATCAGCATTGCAGTCTAAAAGCATTTGTATGTTCTAAATGAATACTGCTTCATGCAGATTTACCTCTTTTTTTTTTTTTTTTTTTTTTTTTTTTTTTTCCTTAGGACTTTGTAAACTAAATGCAGATTTCACTCTAGATGAAAAAGTTCAGGGAAATTTCTGGGACTTTGCAATCTATGGGGAGCACAGTTTGAGAGGCTGAGTGTCCTTGAAAACAACTGAGCTACTTCCTGCAAATTCTGTCCCTGATTTAAGAGTAGCATTTTCTTTTCCCACTAAAAGGTGTGATGCAAAAGCCTCACAGATGAGCTCCAGCTACTTTGACAGCTGCTGAGAGTGGTCTTCTAAGTAAGTTCCATCAAAACTTATATAACTAGTGGGAGTGGAAATTATATTTTGAAGAAATATTACTTGTTAAAAGTTCCACAGTTATTTTCAGAGGTTGAATGTATTTCCTCTACAGTGAAACAGCAGGACCGCATGTAAATTGTTTATGGATTATATTAAAGCTCATAAATTAATTCTGCTAATTCTCTCATGATAACAAATATTCAGTCCACAGTATGCTTGTGACCCTTTAGATAAGAATTGTGTTTATTTTGCTTATTTTTCATGAAAACTATAAGCAAAAGAAAAGTGAAATGTATGCATAATATTTTTGGGGCTGAAAAGTAAATCTAACTTTTCAGAGTTTTTATTGATTACAGTTCTATAATATCTGAGTGTTTCCCAGACTCATTAGATTAGCATAGCAAGCTTCCTAATGGAATCTTTAGCTCTGCTCCTTTAGTCATCTTGTGAAAGTAATTGGGGAAGGTTTGTTTGTTTATGTTTGTAGGAAAAATGGTAGCTGCTATTGTGAATGTCATTCTAATTATGATGGAAAAGATCTGTTAGAGAGGATGTATGGAGATGTGGGCAGACTTTGAATTACTCTAGTCTTCCCTGAAAAATCATTCTAGAACAAGATCTTCCTGCACCTAATATTCAGCTTTCGTAAGTGTATCTCTCTTGTACTGTGATGTGAGGTATCAATAATAAAGATAGAATGTTTCCTAATAAATACTCTGAAAAAAGAACTAAGATTTAGAAGTCTTTTGGAAGTTAATTTCTAGTAGAGAATCAGGTTTTGTTTTCTTATGACAACCTATACCTGCACAAGCAGGGTCTTGAGACAGTAAGGAAAAAGTGTATGGTGTCCATTTTCAATATTTAAAAAAATAGTTTATGCATTCTGGTGCATATATCATTGTGCATAAACCTTCATCAGATGCAAAGAATATTGCAGAGAACCCTAAAGTCATCCTGGAAATCAAAGAGGTAATGTTATCAAGTTGTTCAACAAGAAGCAAAAATAATGAAACCTAGTTTCACATGTGTTTGTACTCTTACAGTCCTGGTGCTTCCCTGACATGTCCATCTGAAGGAGAGCTAGTTCTGAAAGGTTCAGTATGAGCCTGCACCTGTGTATTGATTGACCAATGCACATACACTTGTTAACAGTTGATCTATTACCTAATGGAAGATATGAGGCTAAGTTTTTCCTGCTTTTTTTTTCTCAATAGGTATGCTAATTTCATTCTTTTATGCATATTTAACAAAGAGTTTATTGGATGTAGTAGTCTTTTTATCCCTCTTTCAAACAAATTTAAAACTGATGAAAGGATTTACAAGGACTTCTGGAGAAAAATGGCTGACACATAAGGAAAAGAATGAATAGGAATGGACAACAAAACAGGCATATAGATCACATAATTGCATAAGACCTATTTCCATAGAAAACCAGGCCAAAAAAAAACCCAAACAAACAAACAAAAAAAAACCAAAAAAAAAACCCCACAACTATTTCTACTCAAAGCTAATGCTATCTCATCATCTTGATTTGATAGCAAAGCAGCTTCTGAAGCCCTGCATTGCTTTGATGAAAAGGAGCTGCCACTTCCAGTGGAAGTGTGTGACACTGCTTTGGAGAGTTCAAGTCAGACTGTATATGAGATACCTGCTTTTCACAGAAGAATTTATATTGAAACATCCTGGCAATTTGATAAGGATATTGGCTTCTAAAATCAGTGATGTATGCATAATCTGGTACAAAAAAAATAGATACTTTGTTGTTGGGGTTTTTTTTAATTTGTGTGATATAAATACTGTTCAAATGCAGATTAAGAGAAAGGTGGTTTTTTTTAAAATCCGTCAGTAATAGTTGCTTATACCTATACAGCATATTTGAAGGTATCTGAGAAGATGGGTAGTAGTATTTGATTATACATTTTAGAGCACTAAGGCATAGAGAAATTATATGGCTTAGGTAATGGTCATCTGAAAAGGCACTGGGGAAGAGTCTGCATACCCTCCTGGAAGGACAGCCTGTTTATCAACACAGGGTTACTGAATTCTGTAATATCATCTGATCATTTAGATTACTCTAGGAAAATTATATCTGTCCATTGTCCTGGTAATTCTGTCTGGATGGAGAAAAAAAAAAGGACCAAGGGTAACATCATCCCTGTGGGGAAAACCAGAAGCAGCATCTGTGGGTGTTTGGACCACATCATAGAAATAGGGAAAAAGCATCCAAAATCATAAGCACCTGCCACACGCTTGGCCTCCACTGAGGGTCACAGCCCCATGGAGACCTCTCTGTCAGAACTGCGAATAACCTGATAAGACAAATAATAGACAGCAATACAGAAGAGAAGTAACAAAGCCTATCCTTGGGAATGGGGATATGTATGTGCACATACAAAGTGTATGTGTATACATTTATGTCTAGATGTTAATGGGTAAAACTTCATACATACAAAGCTCAAAACAACAGATGTGCTAACTGTAAATCAGCCCTTGCATTGACATGTGACTCTGCGATGTTTCCATTGCCTTTATCCACTGCTGTTGTGAATGATACTAATTTTATGTATGTCTTCCCAGTTACATATTAAGATCTTTCAAGGAACTACTTTTTCAGTAGTAACATCTCTATAGGGAAGGAGGCTTGCAGGAAGTGTTGGCTCTGGAGACTAGTCCTGTGTGCAATACATGAGGGGCTGGGATCACGTTGCTAATGCAAGCACTGAGAGGAGTAAATGGAGCAGGCATCCCAAGGACCAAAAATGATTAAGGAGCACTCTTTTCTGTTTTGTTTTTGTATAGAAAGGGGACAAATTACAAACATTTCCACTCCCTACGAATCTTCTTTCAAAGCAAAATACATGAGGCTTTTTTCTACTCCCAAATCACACCCCATATGTTAGTTAACTATTGCAAGTTATTTTGAAATAATCTGAGTTTTTTATTGAACTGACAGTCTTGAGACACTTTCTCACTTATCTGTTTCCCAAATAATTTTAGTCAAATTTTAATATGATAAACTATTATCAGTAAATCTTTCAGGTATGGATCAGCTTTGAAGATTTTACACTAGACCTGTAATGTGAAAGACTTTACTGAGGCTTAGAAACAAAAACGTCCATCACAAAAACTGCAGAAAATAGCTCATCAAAACCCCCAAAATAATAGTAAGAAAGAACTCAGCAGTTTAGAAGTGAAGACAGTTTCTTTGTCTCTCCTGCAATGTCAAGATCAATCAGGCAACTGATTATGTGATAATATATACTAACAAACAAGGGGACATCAGAAGAAATGAGATGATCAAAGAATGTAAATGTATCTTCTCACGGCTAAAGAGGCAAACTTCACAAGGTGGCTCACGCTTGCTAAGAAAAATGCCGTCACAAGATGTGCAGAATACAATTGCACATGTAGTCATGGTGGAATATTATGATGATATGCTACCTATAAAGTAAGATGAGACCTAGAGGTACGTAGTGGCTTTATCAGTCTTACAGAGTACCTAAATCCTTACCCTAGAAGGTGCTTATTTTCATAGAGCAAGGTGTGTTGCATAGAGGTATCTGAGGATGACAGAAAAACCGCCGGTAAGTGGAGAGGGAAGGATGTAATTACACATTCATCCACTGTATAATTTCAGTGTGTGTCAGCATCTTGAATGTTATATGCAGTTCTGGTTCCGTCATCTCACAAAGAGTATAGCATAATAGGAAAAAGCTCAGAGACAGCAACAAGAAAGATGAAAGGTATGGAACAGCTTCTCAACAAGCAAAGATTGAATAGACTAAGTCTTCTCAGCCAGGGAAAATAAAATAAATGACTGAGTATGATGGAGCTATATAAATACTGTCGCTGGCAGAGAGTCAAAAATTTTTTGTTCTATCTTGCAAAAAGTACTGGAGGCCATAATGATGTGCTATTTTTGAAACAAAGAAACAACAAAGAAAAATATTCACCTGATGTGTAGGATAAAGTTCCACAATTAGCCACAGGATATTTGAGATGATAAACATTTTTCTAGGTCTAGAGAAGGACTGGACAAGCTCATAGAAGAAAACTCAATCTTTTGGATCAGGAAAGCCAAGAGCTACAAACTGCTGGATAATGGTAATCAGGAAAATAATTTTTCTTTATATGCCTTTCTGTCTCCCATCTTCCCTCATCTGTGGGCAACTGATGATCATGACAGTTAGAGGCAGATCTCTGCACTTTGCTCATTTTGATTAGTTTGCACCCTTGGCATTAAGTGCTGAGATCTCTGACTTGTGTCCTGCAGCTAACAAATGCATTGGACTAGACAAAGATGCACTCATGAATGACTTACCTTAGGACTAGTCTTAGCACCCAAAAGTAAGCCAAATAATTTTGGAAAATGCAGCTGTGTTTACTCATTTCTGGCATGATAATAAAGCAATAATGCATCTTCCTTAAAGTTCAATGAGATGCCAACAGCAATAAGATCATTTTAAAGGCATATGGAGCTAAATTTTGCTTTACTCTCCAGTCAGCATGATGCAGCAAAATGCAGCAGGGCAGAAAAAGGCTTAGTTTTTTTTCCTATTATTACTTCACACACCACTAAATACATATTTATCAAATGTTTTGTTTCCTAACTTCATGTTTTCTCTGCCAAGGCTAAAGCATGCAGATGAAAAATATGTCATGGAAATTACAAATGGGTGTATAGGCTATGGGGAAATGATGTATGTAATGAATTAAATCTGCAGATTAGATAGAGAATACTAATGTGTTTAAGCAATATCAGATCAGGGTACTCAGATTCACCAGAATCACTGAGCCAGAGCAGGCGAGTTTGTGCTCTCTCATTCTTTCTCTCTCTTTCTTTTTCTTCTGCAGCCTGAACAGATTAATTGCTGGTTGAGTGCAAGGTTAATAATCACTACCAACTGCCAGATTCACTTAAGAGTTTACAGAAGAGATATTAACAGCACACTGATATTGCAAAGCCTGGGACTTCTGAGAAGTCATCTCTGCCAGGAAAAGAGGAACTGAGACTCAGAGTGTTTTTTGGACAGAAAGAACAACATCTCAGATTACCTAGTTTACAAAATAAAATAAATATTAAAAATAATGCCCCTTCCTTGTCCTAAGGTAACTGGGCACAGAAAATTGGAGATCTGCAAGAAAGGAGACTGAAAAAAGTGACATACAGATTTCATTCTTTATTC
Organism: Thinocorus orbignyianus; assembly: GCA_013400375.1. Lineage (NCBI taxonomy): Eukaryota > Metazoa > Chordata > Aves > Ciconiiformes > Thinocoridae > Thinocorus > Thinocorus orbignyianus. The sequence goes on from VXBW01004969.1 coordinate 193,245, forward strand.
TAAAATATTTTAGTGAAGATATTAATATTGAAATGATTACTTTTGTGAGGAACGTGAATTAGAAAAATCATAGAAATAAAGTCACAGAAAAAAAATCTGTGTGTGTGTGTATGTGTTGGAGTCGGGGCTGGAGGATAAGGGGTATTATGGACTGTTGGACTTCCAGAGAGGAAACATCCTAAAAAATGGTACAGCAGCAAATCAGGCCTAAGATACGCTTGTTAATAGCTAAACCTTTTTTTTTTTTTTTTTTTTTTTTTTTAGTACATAATGTTGCAGATCCTTTAAAATAATTAATTGAGAATCTGACAGTTCCAATGATGATCTCCTGCAGTGTTTCAGATAGATCTGAGCTTCTTCTAGACACATATCAGGGAATCTGAAATGGCTCACTGAAGGGAAAAACAAACAATTGGATAAACCTTGTTATGTTCTTCCTGATGCACTCCTGCTTACTGTAGCGACTGCTGAGATGACTAAGGTGGATGCACTTTTGAATACTAGCACCTTGTCTAGTTGACTGGAGTTTTCCTAAGAACCAAGAAGGTGACAGTTTTTACCTGATCTTATTGTCTCACACACCCACTCCCTCTGCTTTCCATACTGAGTTGGCTGCAGCACTGTGTCATCTGGGTAGAAAATTGTGTTTTTTCCTGCTGTGCCATTGCTCACTTTTCTGACTCAGGCACAAGTGTTCATGGCCCCTGGCCTGCCACAGCACTGATCCCTGCTCATCTGCCTCACTTCCAGGAACCTATCTCCAGTCAGGAGTTTCACGTTCATATTTCTGAAACCAATTTTGCTTTTGGGGAACCCTTGTCTTGGGCACCAGATCTTCTTTCTGCACCCCTGAAAGCCCCACTCTTCCAAGTGTGCAGAACTATAAATTGTGATGAGCCTTCAAATTCGTGATTCCATCTTGTGCCACTGTATTAACTGGAGGATTCAGGATGGGGCATTTGTTGTTAATCTGGCTGCCATCAAAATAGGCCACCAGCCTGTCCTGGTCACAGAGCTTCTGTCAGGGAATTGAAAAGTTCCATTTCGGACATTTGCCCCCAGCACACATGCTTTCACTTAGAATTCACAATTTACTCTTTTTTTTTAACCTACAACATCTTGATGGGAAAACCTTTAGGACTTTAACACTAGTCATATGACAGAGACCAGAAAATACACATTATGCCCTGCTGTACCTCTCCATGCTTTTCCACCAGTACTGAAGACAGACCTTGTGCAGAAAATGTTCACAAAGCCTTCTTTTATACTTTTATATATTCAGATTATATCTAGGTAAATTAAATCCCGCCTAAACCCATGCTCTTACTGTTTTTTTAAGGTGAGAAAGCTTTACCAGTCTAAAACCAGCCAGGGGTAGGCAGACGTAAGCTGAGTAAAATCCTTATCCTCCAGCATAAAAGGGAACTGTGCTGCAGAAAAGTCTTGTCTTTTGAATGACCTTAAATGTACTTTTCAACCGTGCCTCAGGAAGTTTTATGTGTTCTTATTTCCCCAATGCTTAGGACTATACCTAAAGGCAGCATTTAAGCCTGAATTAGGCTTCAGTTTGAAATGCAGTAAAATGTACATTCTTGAAACATCTTTTGAATGTCTGTTAGGTCCCAGGCCAAGTTTCTCACACTGTCTCCCTCCCAGACCGACAAATATATGTCTTTGTTCTTCTGCTTTGTCACTGAGGCTTTCACTGAATGAAAGACATCACTAAGTGACCAATGAGTCACTGTCTCAGTCAGCATCACTGAGACTTTTTGTACTTCAATTCTTTGCAACATTAGATGCAATGATGTGGAAAATAACTACAAAGAATAAATAAAACACAAAAAAACCAAAGTTTTTCTTAAGTTACTTTTAAAGCATATTATTGCTCAGAGAACTAAATCTTAACATTTGGCCTTTCAGTGTTACAATGTTCAGTCCCTTATTTTTCAGCAATGGAGTTCTTTTCGTCCAAACAATTTAATACACAGTAGAGCTGGAGAGCAAGTCATGTCATGCCCAGCTCCATAACTGTCTGATGAACCTTGATTCCAGAGAAATTATTGATTTTTGGTAGTTATTAATGGTATATGAATCTGAGAAAAGAAAAGAAAAGAACATAATATTGAAATTAATTCAACTGACAATTGTTTGATCAACAATTGTTTGTTGATCTTGTTTGACTTTCCTGGATAAGTATGTGATATGCATATATATATAGATACACACATACTTTATACATTTGTTATTCAGTGACTTATTTTTATAATAAACCTTCATGGCCCATATACACAAGCAGTTAAAGTGCTTCCTAATATTTAGCTTGTCAAATAATGTTTTTTTTTTCTTGTTCCTAGCAGAATCTGCTTCCCTAGTTACAGTAGCTTTGAAACATGTGCTGAAAGAGAGTTCAGGTTTCATGAATGTAAAGTCATCAGAGTTGCTCCCATATTTATCATACCTCATTTTCCTATGGGAAATACAGTCAGCCTTGACTCCCCTTGTACAAAACAGATGAAAAGAGCAGATCTATCTTTGACATGCCACATGGGAAAAGACTGCTTTTGACTGCCATGTGGGAAAAAAGCACGTCTTTCTCACTCTGCTGTGTGGTATATTGCTGCAATTCTATGCCTCTTTGAGTGTAGTAGAGGGCACTCTAGAATTGTTTCAACGGATACTTTTTTAAGACTGAAAGCCTCTTGTATCTACATAAATGAGAAATACCCAGCTGTGGAGTTTGACAAATAATACAAGATCGCTTTCTTAATATCAACAAGGAGATGAGCGGAAAAGGAAGGATGTTGTTTGGAACAAAGGAGTGGATTAATTTAATGGAAAGTTACACAGCCTTCTAAGGAATCTGAATTAGGATTGAAATTGCTTTGGTATCACTACATAGTCATGGACACAAATTACAAACTTCAGCCTACCTAGGATTTGAATCACCTTATGGACATGTTCATCTTTCCACTGATAAGCATGCTTATTGTGGTTCTGTCTCTGACTGAAACATCTCAGGTAGGTGCATACAATTTAATAATAAAAAATTCAGGTCCAAATTCCCTTTCAGTCGGCACTTTGCACACTTAGAGAGTTCCAGTGTCTTTGAGACATTGTACCATTGGAGGTTTATTTTAGGAAGTCCTCCCTGAAAATTTTTCATGTGTCAAGAGATCTCCTCTTTATATTATTTTGTATTTCTTTAGAAACATAGTTAAAGTAAGAATCAAATGTACAATTTCTTGCTCGCATATGTATTCTAAATTCCAGGCCTGCATTAATGGAAGAATAGGGACTTCAAAATGCAATCCCCAAATCCTCAAAATTTCGCTTTGCTTCCTAATTCACTATTAGTGTAAAAAATGCAGTATTAGTTTTATCATATTTCTTCTCTTTCTGTTAGAGGGATTAGACGCCCCATTCATATTCGATCCATATATTTTGAATACGGCCTGTAAGGTTAGCCAATATCGTAGTATTTCATGTTAACATCTAGTTTGGATTCTATCCAAAATGAACATAAAAAGATCTTACACACTCTTTCGTTTTTGGAGTGTTATGCGCTTGTATTTTTCACTGACTGAGTCACTCCTGGTTAACCCACCCTACATCACCACTGAAGCAGCATTTGTCAAGGTGGAAGGCTGGTCTGTCACTTTTGAGGGTAATTTCCAACTGAATTACCTCTCTTTCCATAGAATTACCAGTGTACCCCCTTGGAGACAAAAGGGACTGGCAGACTGTAGGTGGTGAGAAACTACGCAGGTGGCCCTGCTGCTACTACACATCTACAGAGACTTAAGAGCACTTCGCATGTAGTTATGATTGATGCTGGTAAACATGCTCCATAGGTAGAGTTTAGAAACACAGCCCCTGCTAGGCAGCACAGGGTCTCTTAAACAAGGAAAAAATAAATAAATCAGTATTTCAAGTAACTCGCTTCTGTAAATTGCAAGTTCTCATTAACCTTTTCAGTTCCACAATGACAGAAAAAAGACTAATTTAGCAATTAAATATCAATTCAGTCTAAAAAGAACCTGTTGCTTAAACCTTATTTAAGAATGCTGGGTTTCACCTTATCAAAATATCATTAAAGTGCATACTCTGACTTTTCTTGATTTTCAGCTGCAATGTGAAGGGGTGGTAGGAGGTGTGTAGTGGGATCAAGAGGGGAAAGGAAGGGCAAGACTAGTTTTTCCATTAAATTCTGTACTTGTATGGTTTTATTACTTTAACCTAACTCTTTGGTTAATTATTCATCAAATAATGCAATACATATTTTTAATGTGTTTCAAGCAGAAATCTAGATTTCAAAATCACATTGAATCTGATACTCTGAATAATTATAAGTGTTTTAATCCGTGACACTTGAAAACGCAGATTTATTTAGAAGTTTATGTTCAGAATTTATGTAGAACTAAGAACATCTAATAATAATGTGGTGGTTGGTAAATGAATACTACTTTCCCAGTGACAAAGCCAGTGGATTAAGCTTGATAAAATAATACTGAGTTCAATAATTTCTCTGCTGCAGTCATCCGCTCCTGAATGTGTTCCTACTGAGCTTGTTATTACAAAGTCTGGCAGATGTTACCATACTGATTCCAAATTTCTTATTTATACCACTTAGAATGTGCAATTTCTGGTCAGTTACTGGTGTCTTAACTGAGCCAGATTTCTAAGTACGTACTTAACCTCACACTGACTTAGAGCAACAAAATTAAACATCAATTACTTTTCTTTGATAATTCAGCCTTGTGTATTTATATACTAAGTTCAAAAAGAGTAAGGAGATTCTATATCTTTGAATCAATCATTATATCTGATAGCATATGATCTAGTGACAATACAGAGCTATAGGTTGTTAGGAAAAATGTACTTTGTTCTATATGTAGTTTCACCCTACAATAAAATAATAAAATTTAAAAAAGTAAAAACAGAATAATAAAGTATACAGTATATGCAAAACTGTATCAAGATCCCAGGATAATCATCACAATGCCAGCAGGACTTGAGAAAAGTCCCAAACTGAACTTAGTGTTCATTAAGAGCTGGATTAGAGATCTGGAGTCAGGAATGCACAGATTGGGATCAAAGGCAGACGAACAGGCAGGGTCCTCCTTGGACATTCACCACTGAAGAAAGAGAGTTGACTCTTTGATCCCTCAGCTTTTATACTGAGCATGATGTGGATGGGATGGAATACCCCAGTTGGTCAGGTTTGGGACAGCTGTCTTGCTCAGTTCTCCCTACAGGTGTGACCGCTCTACACTTTTAGGCTTCCGGTCCTTCAACGGGACAAATAACGACATTACCTGACCTTGGTTGTTACAGCAATAATTATAAGGAAGGGCCTCTCTGCATACCGTTCCTTGGTATAACCAGGTCTTACCATTGCAAGAGTGAACAGTTTTCTGAACAATGTGCTGTTAATTTCAGAGTTTAGTTAGTTAGAAAAGACCCAGATAAAAAAAAATGAAACTGTAAAACAAAAAAATTGGTTCTGTTTTACCTCAAACCAGGACAAGGAGAAATTTTTTTCCTGAAATACTTAGAAGGAGTTGTCATTTTGGGACCTTTCTAAAAAATCACTATTCAAAATGCCTAGACAATAAACAGTCTCCCATGCAATTGTAGTTTTCTAGCTCACTCACTGTTAAATTTTTCAATTATGATTTTCCTTAGTGTTACATTAAAAATGAAGCTTTTTCCTAGGACTAAATAGTAAGAGTTTTGCATTTCTTATCATTTTGAACTAGATTACATAGTTGACTTACCAAGCAATATTCTGGTTCTATAAATATGTTTTAAAAAAAAGTTTAAAACTTTGCCACAGTTTATTACTTCTTTGACAGTGAAGCATATTAAAAAGAAAGTCCCTGTGTAAAACATTCTTCAGTTTAGTGAATAGCAAACTAGCAAACTTTCCTCCTGTGATGAAATTCCTAATGTCTCAGTACAAGCATGGAAAAGAAGCTCCTGAGCTACCACTGTCATGACAGATCATTGCAGACAAGTTGATTGTACGTCTACAACCTTTAAAAAATAACTGTCTAGCTACTAGATCAGCAATGAGCTTTCAGAATCAGCTTTTAGTTTTTAAGGTGTTCCTAAGTGCAACAAAACAGTTGCTCTGGACAAGATACAGACGTGTGTTTGTCTTTTTCTTGTATCTACTTAAATGTTTCTGCCTTTATCTCCAATATTGCGGGGGAAAAAAAAACATAACAACACCACCACAAAAAAAAAAAAAACAAAAAAACAAAAAAAAAAAAAAACAAAAAAACAAAAAAAAAAAAAAACAAAAAAACAAAAAAAAAAAAAAACAAAAAAACAAAAAAAAAAAAAAACAAAAAAACAAAAAAAAAAAAAAACAAAAAAAAACCAACCACAAAACAGTCCTGAGAGCTTATTGAAAAAGTCTTCAGATTTTTAGGACACAGAGGGAACAAGAAGCCCAGCAATGTGGAACTGAGAAGTTGTAACCTCAGATCCAAACATGAATCCATTGTGTCAAGCTATTTGATTAAGTCCTATCAGTAAAACTATAGAGATGTGTTTGTAAGTGTGTTCTCAAGCCATCTTTATAAAAGCTTTCAAATCAGTGTTTACCCAGGACAGCACCTGGCTATTTCACCAGCATACTGTCCACTGCCTTAAAAAGAAAAAGGTGTCCAAGAAGCAAAATTTTTAACACAATAAATGTTCATGAACCAACAAAGAGCAACACAAATTAATTTTCTCTGACAATTCAACATTGTATATTTGAATGTTAAGTGTAAAAAGGGTAAAGGAGGTTCTGTATCTTTGTGCATTCCTTTATAATTATTTTAACTTGCCATAGTTTAAGTTTACTTCCTCTCTATAAGTTATGCTTAAAAATATAAATGAGTATGGATAAAATAAAAAGTAACAAATATTTTTACAAAAGCTTCTGTCAACGAAAAATTATACTGTATGCATTAAGAAACTGTTTGTCTTCACTGTCATGCTACTAACAATTTGTTGGATTCATAACAGAAAAAAATATGTTTGGAAACACAGAATGTTGGCATTACATAAGCTGATTACATTGTGTAAGCTAATTAGCTATGTTACATAAAGTAATTAGATGGGGCAAACTAATTCAGTGATTTAAGAACCTCCTTGTTAGTCAATTTTAGTGAATTTGAGCCTCTTTTAGAATACAAGAATATCTTTTAAAAATGCATTTATTTGGGAATAGAAATAGAAAACAGCATTCTACTTGTGTCAGCTGATACCTTAGGAGATACATTGATCTTTTTCCTATATTGCATCACTTGTTCATTTCTAACGGCAAACTGGTGGATTTTTGCCAAAGAGGACTCCTGCAAAAAATTTACAGCCGATGCTGAGCTTCTGCAAACTTCCAGTAAATGCTTCTCAATTCATAGGTTCTATAAGCATAGACATTTTCACCTGACTGATACTGTGTTGTGGTTTCAGCCAAATTTACCAAAATCAGACTGACAGATGGCCCCTCCCTCCCTCATCTAAGAAAAAGAGAGGAGAGGAAGAGATTAAAGAGGTTTAGGAGTTTAGAAAAGAACTACACTACTGTAATGAAGTACAAATAAATAAACAAAAAGAAAATAAAAATTAAAAAAAAAGAAAAAAGAAAAAAGTATATAGTGTATACAAAACCATATCAAGCTCCCAGAATGATGATCACGTCGCCAGCAGGCATCAGAAAAAGTCCCAGTCTGGACTCGGTGATCGACAGGATCTGGATTCCAGATCTGGAGTCAAGAATGCACAGATTGGGATCAAAGGTAGACGAACAGGCAGGGTCCTCCTTGAACATTCACCACTGAAGAAAGAGAGTTGACTCTCTGATCCCTCAGCTTTTATACTGAGCATGATGTGGATAGGATGGAATACCCCAGTTGGTCAGGTTTGGGTCACCTGTCTTGTTCACTCCTCCCTACACATGTGACCCTTCTACGCTTTTAGGCTTCCGGTCCTTCAACGGGACAAATAACGACATTACCTGACCTTGGTTGTTATAGCAAAAAGTAAAAGCAAGGGCCTCTCTGCACACCATTCCTTGGTGTAAACAGGTCTTATCACTGTGAGAGTGAACAGTATTCTGAACAGTATGCTGTTAATTTTAGAGTTTAGTAAATCAGATGAGGCCCAGCTAAAAAAGTAAAATTGCAAAAGAAAAATTTGTTTGTTTTGTCTCAAATCAGGACACAATATCTATAGCAATCCACTTCCCTATTAGCAATGCACATTTTGTTCACTGGTTTCACCTACTGCCTCTTTACCCTTTTAAATTAATTGTGCTTTCTAAGGACTTACTAAACGGCTATTAACTGGTGATAGGATAGGATAGGATAGGATAGGATAGGATAGGATAGGATAGGATAGGATAGGATAGGATAGGATAGAAGGAGTTTAGAATAAGATTATAAAAGGAAAAAATTATGTAATCTATGTTTGAACATACATATGGAATGTTTAACATAAAACCATTGTTTCTAAAAGCTGCAGGGAATCTTATGCCTTAAATATGATAGACATATAAGTATATGGAGCCAGGGAATCAAATTTCATGGAAAAAAAGCTTTTTCTCAGATAAATCCTTGAAGTTCTCATAATTTTCTCTTGCTTCTCTTTTCAGATATAATGCATTTGGCTTCCATCATTCACTCAGTGCAAATGCATTATGAGAAGATCTTCTGAAGTTAATGCTTCTCATACTTAAAGCTTTTACCTCTGTTTCATCCCCCGCACTCCCTTCACAGCTCCATGAGCAGGTCTAGTATGTGATAGTACCAGCCAATCATTCAAAATGCCAAAAGTGAATACCTGAAATTTTTATGCTATTTCATTTAAGACAAGAAAATATTATTTTTTATATATAATCATATTAATGTTTTTAGGTTTTAGACATTTGTTGACAAAACCACAGTCAAATAGAAGCCAAAAATCCTATTCCACTTCTTTTTTCCAAAAATCTGGGATTTGAAATAAAACATTTAATGTCAAAGATTTTAAATAAAATCTCAGCATTTTCAAATACATGCAAAATCCTGTGGAGATGGAATTCTAGAATTCCTGAGATTCTGGGACACTTGGAGTAATGTTCAATAAAAGTAACAACATTTCAGGGTTTATCTAGAAAAACAGATATTCATAGTGCTCTGTCCCACTGGCATTCTGGGCATGGAATACTATCTTGTCCCATTTGTTTCATGGAATGAAATCCTTGTACACAGCAGATTAAAGCCTGACTGAGAGAATTCAAGTCATTCTACTGGGGCAGTTAGTAATAGAAGGTCATACACAGCTCTAGAAGTATTTAACATAAATGTGTTGGAAAAGCTCAGTAGATGTCTAGACCTCCATAAACTTACTCCATTCCCTATCTGTACAATTATTTTTTTCTTTTTAATTTTTTTTTTTTCTTCTGAGTACCTTCTTTGTCTTATTCTTTGGTGCCTCTTTGAAAGAATTCTCGGACTAAGCAGCACTCGAAGAGCACCATTCCAAACCTGCACGAAGAATTTAAAGCAAAGGTATCTTGTAGAAATATGAGAGAGCTTGGCTGGAAGTGGAGTCAAACTCCAAAAAAAAATATTAACGGAAGTCCAATTTACTACATTCATTTTAAGTGTGCCTCCTACAGTAGCTAGAATCAGTCTTGAGACTGTATAACGAGGATAGCAAAGATAACTTCTCCTCAGTCAAAGAGCTGGACATTGTATGATGTCCAATACAGTAAATGTTTAAAGGGATGGAGCCGAAATAGTAAATCTCTCTTTTTTCCACTTGGATATTTTAGTGTAGCTTATTTGTTGACATAACTCCAAATAAAGGCTGACAAGGAAACATTGGTGGCTATGGCTTCTGTTTTAATGTGCATTGAAGTCTTTGTGCTGTGCATTCATTGCACTGTGCTGTGCATTCATTGCACTGTTTCCAAGGTCACCTTTTCTCTTCTACTTATGGCTTTTATTTGTAATTATTTGTAGTTACTCAGATCACAATGGCCATCAAGTAAAACACAGGAACTGAGACATGAGAATACAGCTGAATAGAGAAGTCCAGTGCTTTTAACTTATTCCTTTGCCACTAAACATGTAGCTTGCAAGGGGTAAAAATTTTAGTGAAAATCATATCTAAGAATGTGGTGATCACATTGCCATTGTAAAAATTAAGACCTTTTAGGACAAATTCACTTTCCTGTCTTTGATTTTAAATCCTCATGAAGAAATAAGTTAAATTAATTACATGCATATGAAGTAAGGGCAGACAATTCAAGTACTCAATGAAAATGTCATAGGATTGTGATTTTGGTTTTGTTTTTTTTCACTCATATAGGAGTTTGTGTAGGTCTCTAGACTCCAGTAGCATTATCTCCACTTTTATTTTATTTTGTCCTGCCACACGTATATATAACTGGAATTACTGGTAATGGAACATAACAAGAAAGAAGACCACTAAAATAAGATTTTCAGTCTCAATCCCTGGGTTGCTCAGTCCCTGGGAAGTTACCCTGTACGGAGTCCTGGACGAGAGAGGGATGAATCTTCTACAGGCCAGCTGTATCATTGGGGGATTTCCCCTTTCTCTCCCCAGAACTTACAGTTTAAATTTCCTGATTTGTGCTCTGAAAACAGTTTGGCTGGATGCTCCCACGCAGCCTTAAAGACTGGATAAAGCAAAATATTGTAGTGAGACATATCTTTAATATTACGTTGAGTCAGACGAATGACTGGCCCTGGAAAATTCTGTATAACTTCACGTTTTGTTAAAAAAATCTTACAGTTACTTTTATTTGTGGTTATCAGAATCATATTAAAACTTTTAGCAACGGTTTAAAAACAAACAAACAAACAAACAAAACAAAACAAAACAAACAAAAAACCCAAACCAAATCCAAATCCAAACCACTTGTGACACAGGAAAAGGAGATAGAGACCTCATAGTAACAAGAAAAAGTCACAGACCACCCCAGCTGCATGAAGTGGATGTTTGCCTGTCTCCCATACCATGAAAAGAACTGCAAGTCATACCAAACAGCAATAATAATGGGGAAAGGCTACATCCCACATATTTTCTCTTTTCATTCATAATATACCTGTGTATTGGAAATGTTACTATACATTTCAGGGACACAATTCAACACAAGAATTTTATTTTCTGCAGACATTAGATTGCTCTTTTATAATTAACTGGAATTTAATCAGGAAAATGGGGAAAACATTTAATCCTCTGAAAGTACAAAAAAAGTTTTAGTCAGTTTAAATCAATCAGATTTTGGGTTGCACTACATTTAAAATATGAGGAAAAATGACAAACCTTCATGACATCATTGCATTTTGATAATCTAAAAATTTCTTTATGAATTTCCATATTTTCAGATATTTACAGGGAAGATCAGGTAGCGTACTAATGTCACTACATTTTTTTTATTTATTTTTTTTTTAATCAAGGCACATAAACACAATGGAAAATAAATAAAATATCAAAAAACCCCTCCAAAACAAAACCAACACCTCCCTCCCCCAAGCAAGCTGTATTCCAGAAAAAGAGAAAGAAATCTTCAAAGAAACTGAAGTTCAGTTCAGGATCAAGAGATCCACCAATATTTCTAACAACTGAACTAGTGATTAGACAATTTATTAAAAGCAACTTGAATAGATCACCGATAAATTTTGCTTTAAGGTCAGCTAAGTTAAACAGACGCACATCCACAGCAAATGCACAATATATAACAGATGCTAAATGTACAGATCAGAAATAAAAAAAATCCCACCAGAGAGTCTTTATGCAGTCTCCCAAGTTTCTGGATAGTTGTAACGAAATCCATAATCCACAAATCTCATTCTTCATCTTTCCTGCTTCCCTACACGTCATTTCCAGGTTTTCATCATCAGTGTCTCAGTGACTTTCTTTCTTCTTAAAGACAAATCTGTAGCATTATTAATTGTCAGCTTTTCTTCTTTTGTTAAATTTATATTTGGCCTTGAAAGTGCAATCTCAGTCTGTATCCACGGTTTGTAGTTCATACACATTCATTTGTTCATGACTAGGATCATTTAATGAAATGGAGGTAGTTTGCTTCTTATATTTATTGCAATTAACTAATTTAATAAGTAATGTGTTAGTAATGATTTTTCTTCTGATTAATACCTAGGATTTCTGTGAGGGCTGTTGTAGTTTATTTTCATTCTGTTTCTGGTGCTTTCTCTTTCAAGAGTTCCAAATGGTTATTATCAAGGAATAGTTTACATGTCTGGTATCCTCATAATTTTCTACTGCTTTTGGAAAAGCAGATGGAGAGTAGGTAACTCTACAACATATACAAATCGTAATTAAGTTGAACTGAGGTATAAATATTACTGTTTTAAAATCATGTGTTTGAGCTGTCCCCTTCCTACACATTGCAACAGCCAGGGCTTTTAAAGCATATACTGTGTTGTTGATCACTTAGTCTTAATCCTAATCAATAAAGTAATAGAGCAATGGCCTCTCAAAATTGGTTTTCCAATGTTCATTTCATATTCAGACTAACAACAGCTATTCATACAATTTTCAATTTTTCTCTGTAGCACTGACCTTGTAAAAACTGATATTATAGACAGCTGGTGTTCATAATAATTGTCCCATTATAATTTTTACTCAGTATAGAACCTTTCGGGATTTTGATAAATCTGCTCATTACATTTATTCACTGATCATTTTAATGTCCTACATCTTGGCTTTCCTATATAATTTCTTAGTTATCTTCTGATTAATTTAACATAGTTCCAAGATTTTTATTCAAAAACATTTGGGTTTATATTTATTCACTTATTATTTTAAAGTACTTCTTGAAATTCTTGTAACAATATGTAGTACTAATTTTAAAAACAAATATTTTAAAAGATCTTTAATTCATTTTGCAACCACTTGTAGTCAGAAGCAAAAGGCTTGAGAAGGGAACAGCATTAAGCGGTTTTTTTAGAAAGAATAATTTCTGGATTTGTAACACTGGTGGTTGGGAAAATGAGTTTCCATCTGAGACGTCGTCCCCATCGTATCCTGCTACAAAGCTTTCTATCTTCCAAAAGTCATTCCACAAAAATGGAATTGATACAGCTGATCTATGATGCTACAGGGCATGGAGAACAACAACAGCCATAGCTTAAATCATATAAGGATTAAGGTAACTGTTGCACCTCACATTACATCCTATGATTTCACTGAAACAAGCACATGTATCATTTATACTCATTTTACTAATCATCCTCCTATGGCATTTCCTTGTGTGTTTTCAGCTCAGTATTTGGAGCTCTCAGGTCTTCCCAAATGTAAAAGGACCCTTTTCCATTACCTTGCTGCCTGAAATGACATTGCACTGGAAATTACTTTAAGCATTCTCATTCAGAATTTTCTTTTTATAAACAATTGTTCCAAAAGGAAGGAAAGCTTTTGAAATTAAGAAAATATATAAGTGAATGAAAACAGGATGCTAAAATTTTATTACTTTTACTTTTTAGATAGCATAAATTCAAAGCAACTAAAGAAGAGAGACCAGAATTATGAAGGATTGTGCACCTCAATTCAACCCAGCAGTTTCTCTGCATAAACTAGAGGATCCTTGTTCCTCACTGGCACAAATGTAGGACTTTTAGCACTTTCTTGTGGCTATTTGTATAGCCAATTGAGCCTTCCTCTCCCAAACATGCTCAGTAGCTCTCCAGATGATCCATCACACCTGTTCTCCTTAAAATAATATAACATACTCTTGAAAAATACAGTACGGTATTTTAAGACTTTAAAGCTATAGAAATATAATTTTAAATTAAAAGTGGGAAGAATTTAACTGATTCTTGCAAGTAATTTCCTACAATGTAATCCTTTAAGCTTGGCAAGAGTTGCTAGGGAAAACAGTAATGTGACATGAAAACCAGCAAAACAAAACAAAACAGTTATAAATGCATAATGAAATACAAAGCTGTGTTGGCAGGGAAATAGACAAAGGATTAATTTTTCAAAAAGCATTAGGAATACTATTTTCAGATACGACATCAGAATCTTGGGGATTAATCTCCTGGCAAATTATTGAGGTTACAACAATCAAATCAAGTCAGCATTCCTGAAGATAAGCTAAAATGACAAATTAGGCTTTTCTTTCTTTAGACCTCTGTGATAGCATAAATCATGTAACTGTGGCTTACTCATGATCCTTTCTTTGGTGTTCACAATGCATATCTGCCAGGACAGTTGAAAGCAATAAAGATAATTTTGATTTATTTTTGGAAGGTGTACTATTTTAATGTAAAAAAAAAAAANAAAAAAAAAAAAAAATAGAGAGAGAGAGAGAGAGAGAGAGAAAAGAGTAGTGATAGAATATGGCTAATACTGAAAAATACAGTCCTTGCTTCCTTCCTAGGCAGAGGATTAGTTTAGAAGTATCATTTGGGAACTCCTTAAGACTAGAGAGAAGTGATTTGGCAACAGCATAAAAAGAGAGAATAACATTGTTACTAGAAATTGCCATACCATGAAAAGGGGGAAGGGCAGTGGGATGAGGGGGAAATGAGGAGTGTAAGAACATTGCATCATCTATTCCTTTAACAATAAAAACACTGAAGTATAAAATTAAAGTTCACAACACACTGCATATTCTTCAATTAAAATTGGCTACAATGATTTAGTGACTGAGAAAGGCTTCATCAGAAACGGGG
>VXBW01004969.1:209614-254127 GCA_013400375.1 Thinocorus orbignyianus
GTAGGTAACCATAATGTCACAGTGGAATGTAGAAAAGACATAGATATTATTTGATATATATATTATTATAGACAAATAATCTAATATCAGAACATCTCTCTGATAAACTCTGTTTACTCTTCAGACCTGAGTGTCCGACCATAACTGACTGCAGAAAATAATTGTAAATCAGGTGTTAAGGATTTGCTAAAGGACTATTTATTACCTGTTTGGCTTGTACCTATTGTACCTAAGTGTAATTAATCCCATTGCAAGTAAAAGAAAGACTAATATCTTGCCACACTAAGCAAGTGGGTTCTCCTATTTGGGGCAAAAATACACCATTTAATTTTAGGAGTAGAGAAGAGGTGGCTGTTAGCTGAGGGTTCTGGCCAAACATAAAACCCAAGAATCAAGTCAGCATTGTGCAATACAGCGAATGTAAGCACTTATTTTAAAAAATGATAAGGTATTTCAGTAATAATATTTTGAGGTTTTGTTTTGGCTTCAAGTATTGTAGTTCATTATTTCATTATTGAATCATTATTGTAATTCAGAGTGTCTTTCCAAACCAGAGGGTTTTATTTTTAAGAACTTGGATGAGGATGACACATTGGCATGTGATACCATTACCATTAATCATTTGGATCAATATATATGAAACACTGGCAAAAGAAACAAAGTTGAAAAACATAAAAGCTACTGTACTTCATATGCTTTCTCATCAGCAAGGAAAAGAAGAAAAAAAAAAAAGAAGATGACAAAAAATATACAGAATTTTATAAAAGGATGTTATAATAGCAAAGTGAAGCACATTAAATGGTTGCTATTTATTTCATATGCTTTTGTTGCTGTGCATAAAAAGACATAAATTACTATATTAGATCACTGCATTTTAAAATTACCAACAAATACTCAATGTGGAGAACTACAGCCTTACTAATAGGACTGACTTATTTGTAAGTGACTGTAAGAAGATTATTGAGGAAACCTTTGGACAGCATAACCATAGACATAACTTTACCACCTACAGCAAATCTACCTGTTTGTAGAAGGACTGCATAAATGTAGCACATATTTTCTTTCACACAGGATAGATATGTTCTGATTCTCATGCTGGTACAGTCATGTTATTCTCAGACTACTGAACTATACTTAAATATAGAAAAACTACAATAAACTTGAATCGAAATCACATAGCTATTTCTTCAGGCATTGAAATGCCAGCAAAAATTTTCTAAAGAAAAAAAAACTGTACTTAAGAATTCCAATAGAGAACTTCTGCAAGAAATATTTATGGTTTTATTTGCAGAATCGATGTCTAATGATAGGAAAACACACTGAAATGATATTTTCAGGTCATTCACAATTAAGGTCAGACATGTCAGTACTGCAAGCCAGTTAAAGAACACGAGTATATCTTTCATGTCAATAGTTAGCAGACCTTATTAATAATTAGATCATCTTAACAAAATACTGTTTGAACATTTGGAAAAAAAAACAACCCAGTATTAATAGAGGTGGCTATCCAATCTCCTCATTCATATTCAAACTGCTGAACAAATACTGAATTGTAGCATGAGCAGCATTTACCATTTTTTTGTAGGAACTCAGCATCCACTGGCCTAAAGGAAACAGTCATCCAGCTCTTAGTGGCCCACCTGCCTTGCCACCTACTTGCCACCTACCTTGATAGATATCTTATGCCAATTAGACATTAGGTATAAGTCTGTTCTGTAATATTTTACCTCTTTCTGGTCTCCATGTATCATACTTCATAATATAAATGGCAAATTTAGACACAGACTATATAGGAAACTTCTTACTTTAACATATGAAGTAACTAACCTTGTATTATAGGGTGTTAGTTATCACACATTTGGATTTTGCAGATGCAAGTCATAAAGGTCAAACTATTCTACCTACTTCGCACAGAGAGAGTGAGCTCTAACTGCTCTTTACAAGGAGTCCTTTTGAAATGTGCCTAATCCTGACCTTAGCCGTGAGCCATGTCCCCTATCAAAACTCTTCTTCATTTCCCTCCCTCAGACTCACAGAATCACAGAATCTTCATGGTTGGAAAGGAGCTCTGAGATCATTGAGTCCAACCATACACACACAGAAAAACCCTTTAATCTTGGACACTAGAGCATGCACTGAAGTGCCATACCTACATGTTGCTTAAATATCTCCAGGGATGGTGACTCAACCACCTCCCTGGGCAGGTTGCTCTAGTGCCTGACCACTCTTCCAGTAAAGTAATATCTAATCTGAATCTCTCCTGCAGTAACTTCAGACCATTTCCTCTGGTTCTGTCATTATTCACTTGAGAGAAGAAGACAACATCCACTTCTCCACAATCTCCTTTCAGGTAGTTGTAGACAGCAATGAGGTCTCCCCTCAGCCTCTCTTCTCCAAACTAAACACTCCCAGTTCCCTCAGCGTCTCCTTATATGATTTGCTCTCTAAACCCTTCACGAGGTTGATGGCTGTCCTCTGGACATGCTCCAGTACTTCATTGTCCATCTTGTAGTGAGGGGTCCAGAACTGAACACAGTACTCGAGGTGAGGCCTCACCAGCACAGAGTACAGAGGCACCATCACTTTCCTACTCTACTGAATCAGAGAAGAGTTGCAGCCAAGAGTGAGGCCAAGACATCTGAGCCACTTCGTGTGGACAGATGGGTCGCCATAAGGCAGATGAAGTACTCAGCACATATTACACTCCTTTCCCTTTCATATTTCTTTTCCCTAGTTCTACTGAGAAATAAAACAAGAAAAAAATAGTAGGAAAAAGAAAAAACAAACAAACACCAACAGAAAACACTCCTCCCAGAAGAACTGAGACAGTATCTCCTTTCTTTTCAAACAGCCAACTTCATTTCAAAGCTAAAAAGATGTAGAAAATTATATAAAAAGTTAATTTAGTGTTAATTTAGCTGTTTCTGTCACAGACATTTCCTCCTCATGCAGTTTCCTTTCAGCGTTAAGATCACCAGAAATGACATAATACAAAAATATTACAAGGTAGCAAGGTAATTTAGACTTCCTTGGATTACTGGTATGTGAAACACGACAATATAAAGAGTAACATGCTCTAGTTACAGTGGCAATGTCTAGTATGCAGTTGTATTATTTTTCCAGGGGGAATATTTTTATCATTTAAGGATATTGTGTTGGATTTTGCAACAACAATCACTGTGCTGGATTTTAAATGAAAGGGTGCTTAGAGAAAGCAACTAGTTCCTGCCCCTGTTTAGTCAGCCTATATTAATTTTGAAGCAGAATTTAAGGAAATTTATCCATAAAGAAAAATATCCTTCAGTCTCATACATACTTCATTAAAAAGTATATTCATCAAGGATTCTATTGAATGATTCACAACTGTGGGAAGCAAATATATTTCCAAATTCTTAAAAGAAATTGCACATTACCTTGTTTCATTCTTGTTAAATTCTCACTAGTATACAAAGAATACTAGATGATTTCTAAATACTGATAAAGAACAACATGGTATCAATTCTAGTTCCTACGTTAATGTTGCGGAAATCAGTAAAGTTTGAATAAAGGAAACATTACAGACATTCTCAGTCTTGATATATATAATGTAATCTCCACTAGGAGCTTACCTGCTGTGTCAAAGATGTTCCTGTTCACCCTGGGGTTACATTAGTGTTTGATTTATTTATATTTTCCTGTGTCATTTAAATGTAGTGATTGAATCAGCTACTGAGACATTTCACAAAAAGCAAATAACCTTTTGACTTCTTTAAAAGAAGTGATCAGTAAGGAAAATTGCCAGGGAGAAACAGCTCTCTCTAGATGATCTGTATTGGTCATGGGATATTCCCAGGATAAAAACGATTCTACCTTCAAAGACCTTAACAAGCAAAGAGCTATCCCATCAAACAATGCCAATTATTACATAATCTGAAAGCAGTCAAACAGCCTCTGGCACGTGAGCTGATTTCACATATACAGTTGTATGAATGTTTGGACTAGCAGTGACCTATTTTGCAGGCAGTTAATAACATAATCCCAGTGGCAACAGTGCAAGATGTAGTTCAGAATCATTAATACAGGTTTTGAACATCAGCTATGTCCTTGTAACAAAACTGAGGTGGGTTGGCCAGGTCATATAGTGACATTCAAACCACAGTAACATCTCTGGAACAAAGTTTTAATGTCAAGGTAAATGCTGAATGGTAGCTTTAGTGATGTAATGTAAAAATTTCAGCCAGTCCACAAATGCCTCCTGGTGCACTCTGTCCATGTTTCCCAAGATCTACTCCAGTTAAAGATTTAGTGTTTGTCTTCTGTCCCAGGAACCACAGATATCAGTAACAAATCTGTGTGTTATATTTTAAAGTGAAAGGATGCTTAGAGGCAGGAACTGGTTCCTGTCCCTGTTTAGTTAACCTTTCTTAATTTTGAAGCAGAAAAACCCATTCATAAGACACAGCACAGGTTCTAGTATATAAGACATTTTTGGTCTCTTCAGCTATAGTAAGTACTCCCATGCTCACTACAGGACAGGAGTAACCATTACTGATTAGATGCAGATTACTGATTAGATGCAGATTCTCTACCTTCCCATCAATCTACGCCCCAAAGAAAAGGTATAATGCTTGAGAATACTTTGCTAGTATTTCACAGCGTAATATTTGTGACTATTTCTAACAAACTGGGCTACATGCTGCAGTGAAAAAGGGGGTTCTAAACTATGACAAAAGGAAAAGTGACATAGTTTTCCAAGAAGCACAAGCTCTTCATGCTCCAAGCCATAGGCTGCCTCTGATCAGAAATTATTGTACGATTGCAGACAACACAACACAATGACTGAGCAAATATCCTTTTAAGTAGACTTTACTAGTTTATTCACAGTACCATGACTGTGTGATTTCTGGGTCAGAACAAGCATAAGTCCTGATGGTTTGCAGCATTAACAGGGCTTACTCATAACTATCAAAAACCCCAAACACCAGCTGCAGAAAGATACCCCAAGCCCTTGTTTTCATTGCCGTGGAAAATGTAGTTAACTGCTTTGCATCGATATAGATGGCTAAAAACCATAATTCCGGGTGAGATAGTGCAATTAATTTTGTCAAGAATGAAAGTTTAGTGCTGTTCAGCATAGGATGTTGCATCTATTAAGGAGCACTAGTTCATTGATTTCCATCCCTTTCACACAAGTTCTATAATATTTAGTTAGCTCAAAAATAGCCATAGGACTTGTATCCCTGGCCTGACACATGCACCACAGGCTATCACATACTAGTTTTTGATATTTTTAGGAACACAACAATTTCTAATTCCTATAAAAGAGAAGATCAAAATCTGTGATTAAAATGGATTGTATTAAGAAAATGGAAAAGACCAAGGGGATCATCTTGCAATAATTAGAAATCCATTAGCTAGAATCATATTAGCTTGGTGTGAAAATGTCCAAATGGCCTCAGGAAATCAATCAGTGTTCTCTCTGACAAGGAAAGCAAATGACATGTCATACTGGGATTTGGGTAGGCTAAGGTGTTGTTTTCTTCAGATTTGGACGCTCACGTTGAAGTAGCTGAAGATTAATTTCCAGGAGTACTGAATATCATCAGAAGCCATGGGTTTTCAGCTTTCTTAAAAATGACTAATGCATTTGAGCAAGCCAAAGCCTGAGTGAGACAAAATTGAGGCAGCACAATGAGCTGCCATCTCTGAAACAAATAAGTAAATTCAAAAACCATAGAAGTTTGAAGGGTTTACCATGGTAGTGTAGTCTGATTACTAAACCATATAGACCATATGAATTCCTTGAATTACTTTGTTCTTTAAAATCTTTGCCTTATTTTTAAAAAACTGATACCTTTGAGGCCTACTTGTATCTATTCTTGTGTTTCTTCTTCCAACATTTACCAGCCATAGGTATAATTTGACATCCACAGCTGAACCCAGAGTCAGAGTACGGGGTTCATTGGCCAAATGCAGTTTTTTTCAGCTAAACTAGTAGTCCAAAAGTTCTACAGTCAGTAAAGTAGGTTGATATTTATCTCATGCTTGCATAGATGTATAAAATAGACATCTAAATCACACTCTAAAATCACTACCTATCTCTACTGAATATTAAAGTTGCTTTTGGGGGACTTTATTGGATGCTTATTTTTACAAAGTAGACTTTTAACTTTAGTTGAAGTAAACCACACCCTTTACTATTCTTTCTGCCTTACATTTTATCTCTTTTATTTATAAAACTGATTGTTATGAAAACATGGCTGTTTTCTTCCTGATGACTTCAACTACATAAAAAAAAGTTCAGTAAGAGAAAGAGAGATGTACTCGCGAAAAAAGAANAGCAGGATGTAATCACTTCTTTCCAATGTACATGAGGCAATGATGAGGAAAGTACTAAAAGTCAGAGGAAAGTTAGCAGGCCAGATGGCTGGTGAAACAGAGACAAAATGACAGCAAAATGAAAAACCTAATAAAAATGAGCAAGTGACTAAAGGAAATGCATGCAAGACATTAGAAAAGAGCCAGATAAAAAATACTATTCAAATACTATTGGATACAAGGATACAGAAGCCAGAAAATCAGAAAACTTTGGATAGGGGAAGAGGCAAGAGAGGTGACATATAGCAACAGATGTTTCCCTGTGGCAGATTGATGAAGAGCCACATGAGTAGGGTGAAAAGCTGCTAAATATACGTCTTGCTCACATTGTTGATATGTGATTTTTAGGTTTGGGTTTTTTTTGTGTTAGGTTTGGGTTTTTGTTTGTTTATTTTTGTTGATGATGTTTATTGTAAAAGAGATCAAGAGCTCCTAGAGACAAAGTATAAAAATAGTGCAAACTTCTGTATGTAGTAACAGTAGCAATAATAAAAAGGTATTCCAGTCTCTATAGGGACTTTCACTGTAGGCTTCAAAGTATCATAGAAATATTAATTAATCCTTCCATCATGTCTCTGAGGTGAGTGAGGTTTTACAGTCTGTTTAGAGATAAACAGACTGAGCACAGAAAATTTGAAATAAGCAAAATTATACAGCAAATTAATAAAAAAGACAGAATTCAAATCTTAAATAAAATATATCTGATGGCCCATACTCTATTCTAGCTAACAGAAAATGCTTGTAAAAATGCCACAGAGTTTTTTCAGTTGATACTAAACCTGTTTACAATTCCATTTTCACCAAAGTCAACAACAATTTTCACTAAAATCCAGTGCAGTGGAATATGAGGATCCTGATGCATCTGATACAGAATTTGGGCAACTGGGTTAAAGCTACTGGAGTGTGAACAGTGGAACAACACATTGAAAAGGGCATTTGCTATTAATTTAGCATTTTGTCAAAACATTAGTACTTCAGTCACATTTTGTTCTTTGTTTGGTGAGATCTCATTATAAAATATTTGCAGATTTGTAAATTAAATGAATTGTAATATAGAACTTAAACCGAATTTGGAACAGAATACAAATTTGAGACATGGTTGCTCACCTAACAAGAAGATACTAAAAAAATAAACACAAAACCAAAACCCAAAAAACCAACCCAAAACTTTGTTACTAATTAAAGAATAGTGCTTTATCCAGTCTCTATTACTCAGGTAAATTCTTAAAAAAAAACCCAAAACTGTTTCAACCACTGATAGCTGGAATCTTTATTTATTCTCACACCAAAAGAATTCTTACTTTAGATCTGTAGACCTATGAAGTCCACACAGACTAACAAATCTCTATCTGAAAGTGTCTTATTAAGTGGTATAATATCTGTAGAGACCACAGACACCATGCACTCAGTATATGAAAGTATACTGTATAAAAAGCAATGCACTGTCATCACTGGAAGTAAAGATTTTGCAGATATGTAAGTTGTCATTTGGTTTCTTTTGTTGTATAGCTTTAAAATATGCATAACAAATAAACATAACAAAAAATACCTACTCAAATGAGAAAAATGGAAATTAAATACTTTGTGGCAAGTACACATGTGAGGTCAAAGCCATGATATGTGTGATTCATGCAGGGACTTATCAAAATCTACCGGTGACAGCACATAGCAAGAAGGTGTTCAGATGTCACATTTCCCCATCAGAGGGACAGATTCAGCACTTCAGTGCAGAGCACAACCTGAATGTGCTGATGGAGGAGTCTCACTGACAGTCAATACGTAAGATATCAATAATTATTACGATACCTTCCAAATACAGTTTACTAAAACTGAGGAGTGTTTTTTAAGAAATGATTTGAGACTACCCACTTGATTTCACTTTGTTAGATTCTGTGTTTAACTTCTTATTTTCAGATTAGTCAAAGTGGACTCTTTTTTCTTAACTTTAGAAACAAATTTCCCAATTATTCCTACTTTCTCTGTTTGCATTCCCTGTCTACAGCAATTTCAGAGTGCTTAATCTGGGTACCTTCTGGTTGAAATTAAGGAGCAAAATAAATTTCCAAAACATCCCTGGTACTCTCCATGAGGTAAATTCCACCCTATGGAAGCAGACTAAAATTAATTCCAAGGAGGAGATGGTAACATGCACACTGTTGTTGCCAGGTCTTCTGCAGCGCTTGCTGTCTTCTACAAGTTACCGTCTTGGCTATGGTCTGCTTTGTTTGCATTGCTACTGTGTGCAAAGCTGGAGCTGAATTTCTTTAACCCTGTCTTTCATTCAGTGTTATGACATCAGCAGGTATTTTGTTGAAAACAGGGGTCTATAATATAAGCAAAATACAAGTATAAATGAAATTATTTTCAAAAGATAAAAGATAGATAAAATCTCATTGCTTGCTGCTATGACAAAGAACACTCCTTGCCCCTCTTATTCTTAGAGAGAGAAAAAATGGGGTTTGAATTAACATTTGTTTTCATTTTTGAATTGAATATATATGTTAGTGACATGGCCTCCAATATGATTCTTACATCATTTATGGCCACAAAATAGGAATACCCCAGTGCAAGAAGCAAGCTGGCTATAATTTTTTGGCTTTTAATACCTACAATCACCGGTGCTATGTTTATTCCAAACCCTTCCAGTCTAGTCACATTAACTACAGCACAATACTTCTTGGAATACCTTATCAATATCTTGGTTTCATAAGACATGCCAAGAATTCTTTGAATAACTTATCCAACCATCTCAAGAATGGAAGAAATTAAATCAAAATAAGTCTGAGATGGGTTTGATACACACACATTGTAAAAAATATGAACACTAGAGACTAAGACATAACTGATTCAGTGAATTTACTCCTTTCTCCTTCTTAAAATGTGATTACTTTTTTTTTACCAAGTACTTCCAGTATTAGAACACATTTAACAAGTCTCATTGTTGTTAACTCCATTTACTGCCTGCACCACTGATATGTGGCTGATGTACATATTGACATTCTCCCCCACTCCTTCTAGAAGTTGACCGCAATCAGTTTTAAAATCATTAAATAATATTAAAAGCTACATGGGAGGTAGCTTGAAGCATTATACAAAGCTACATCGTGAGTTGTCAGTAAAAGAGAGAATTGGGGGAAAAATAACAGGAAAAATGCTCATCGGAGAGAAAAAAAACAGCATAAAATTAAACTCCCTACTACCTTTCAATAGCTGCAAGTGTCATGCCCAGCTGAAACTTAAGAAACAGTTTTAACCTACAGACATGTCCTGGAAAAAATGCTTAATAGAAGCTATGTTAGATCTAGGGGACACCTTTATATGAATGGGGAGTTTACCAAAAAAAAAAAAAAAAAAAAAAAAGATGTTCTGGCAAAAAGAAGTGTATTTGTATATAGTGTATATATGTGTCTATCTTCCACCTTTTTGGAAGATATGTGAACAAACTGGAATCAAACATTTTTGAAAATGAAAGAAAGAAAATATACCTAGTGTTGGTCATAGTCAGTAAGAGTAAATAAGAAGGGCTGGAAAGGAGCCAGAGGAGACTGATGGCTGGCAAGCTGTAAGAATAGGAATGACTTCCCGTGGAACATAGCATCACGAACTTGGAAGATCATCATCCCCTTAGATCTGAGCAAATTTACATCTTCCAGAAAGTCAGCTGGATTTAACAGCATGGCAACATCCTGCACAGTTGGGGGCAACAAAAAGAAATTTGAAGCTGGTGTTCCTTTCCTGCTGAGTTTTTACATCTCCAGTTGAGAGGCAGCAGGCAGCCCCAGCAGAGTACCTTTATGTGTGTACTTGTTTCATGTCAAAATAGGGAATAAACTGTTGGAGCAGTGCAGCAACAGAGAGGAAGCTTGAGGTTTTGTGAAGGAAGCTCACCAGCTGCACACATAAAAACATTCTGCTGGGAAAACACAGAACTAATATTCCAAGGACATTTATAGGGAAACAGTAACAACATAATGAGCAAAGAACAGGCAAAACAAGTAGATAATGAGTTGGTGCTACCATAGTCATTATAGGAGAGTTGAGATACTGCAAAAAATGCTGGGGAGAAGATGAATAAGGGCATGCCATCAGGGGCAAATCTGAAGCTTAGTGGTCTATAGAAAGTAGAAAGTTTATTTTTAAAAGGGCATACTGGGCAATTAGAGATCTGTCAACTAAGTAGGAAAGAAAAGAAGAAAGCAACGTAAACCATCATCCATTTGAGAGGAAAAGATAACACACTCAGTCCTCTGTCTGTCATTGAAGCCAGAACTTTTTCAGGTACTGAAAAATACTCAAATTGCTTTCTGTTTGTTGATTGCTTTTGTGTACTTTTTTGTTTATGCTCTTAAGTATACTTCAAACAAGATTTTATTTCTATTTATTTCAGCATTTCTTAATCCAATATACATACAGATTCGGGGAGTACATACCAAGAAAGACTGGTCCATCATAGCCAAAGTATTTAGTTACTCAGATATCATGTTGTTCGAAGTTCAGCTTTATCTTCTCTTTCTGGCATTTTTCATCTTGAAAGTTCTAAAATAAATTATTTCCAAGAAAACCGGGATTTAAGTGATAAGAGAGGAAAAGTAAAAAAAACAGCAACAACAACATCAACATCAGAAATATATGTAATTTTATGAAATGCTATGGTCATAGGAGACAGGTTCATTGTAAGGAAAGGTAGATTCCTCAAGACAGTTGCTCATTGCACTCAACTGAACTAGAAGAAAGACAAGCTCATACCATTTAAGAAAATGAAATTTTGCAATAAAGTTGAATTGACCTGCATTTTATTTCTTCTGTTTTCATGACTGAAAACTCCAGACAAACACACAAAAACCATTAAGGTGGATGAAACTATCTTCTATCTCACCTTGAAGATTCCCCACTAGTACTTTTGAGCATTTATCAGTTCCATAGTTTCTTAGGTGAAATATGTACCAAACCCAGTAAATATTAAATGCTCATTTGAGTACAGGAGATTTGCAACTCACAGAAAGGAATGTACTCTAAGATGATTGTTCTTATGTTTTATTTTACCTATATGACACATTTTACAGAGTGCATGCGAAAGGCAATTAATTCATCAAGACCAGCAAAATGCAAGAAGTGAAGTTGACGCCATTATTAGACCAATCAAATGGCCAGGAAGGAGTCAGTGACATGATTGAATTTAGCATTGCCAGAGATGGAAAGTACTATCTGTGTTCATATATTAGAAGGGATGTATTCAGAATTTCAACAGGTGAGAAACAATGTATAGAGTAGAATAAAACCAGCACTGAGACACTGAAAGAGATTAGAAAATAAAAAGCAAAATTGAATATTTATAAAATATAAAACAATTATTTCCTTGTTTTTTCTTGACCATTTGTACAAAGTCTAAAAATAATATTTTGATTTCTTCTTCCATTTTTCTTAATGCTTCTGCTATTTAAATACAGCTCTCCAAGTCAGGGCTTCAAACTAGATGTGAAGGGAGTGGGAGGATAATAACAGACTTGTCTGTGATGAGATGTGGGCTTTTTCATCAGGGTTAGAGGGACTGGGTTCTAGTAAGGGCCTTCAACCCGTAACCCTGAAGTAGGCTGCTAATGCTGCACTACAGTCAAAGTCTTATGAAGATGAACCAGCACCTCCTGAGATAGTTGAAGTCATCAGAGAAACACCTGTGAGACACCTCAAGGGGTGTTTCCCTAAGAAGGTGGCACACCCAACAGCCCAGCTGAAGTGCCTCTACATGAATGCACGGAACATGGGCAACAAACAGGAGGAGTTGGAAGCTACCATGCCACTGGAAAGCAATAGTGGTCATAACTGAAACCTGGTGGGATGAATCCTACAACTAGAGTGTAGCTATTGAGGTCTACAAGCTGTTCAGAAGAGACAGGTGAGGAGGGAGGGGTGGAGGTGTAGCATTTTATGTTAAGGAATGGATGGAGAGTGAGGAGATACCCCTAAAGATCTCCCTAGGAGCAGACGAGGAAAGAATTGAGAGCTTACAGGTGAAGATTAAGGGTCAGGTCAACACGAGGGACACTGTTGTGGGAATTTATTATAGGCCACCTGTTTAAGATGGGGAAGTTGATGAGGCCTTTTATAGACAGCTGAAAGAAGCCTCACAATTACAGGCATTGGTTCTCATGGGGAAATTCAATCATCCTGATATCTGCTGGGAAAGCTAAACAGCCAGACGTGCACAGTCCGGGAGGTTCTGCAAGTGTATTGACAATAACTTCTTGACTCAGGTGGTGGATGAGCCAACAAGAAAAGTTATTCTACTGGACCTAGTACTGACAAACAAAGAGGGACTGGTGAAGGACATTAGAGCTGGGGTCAGCACTGACTGCAGTGACCATGAAAAGGTAGAGTTCAGGATGGTGGGGAATGTGCACAAAACAAGTAGGACTAAAACCCTGGATTTCAGGAGGGCCAATTTTGGCCTCTTCAAGAAAATACTTAGAGAAATCTCATGGGTTATGGCACTGGAAGGCAGGGGAACTCAAGAGAGCTGGACAATCTTCAAATATCTCTTTCTCCAAGCTCAGGGTCAATGCATCCCTAAGAAAAGAAATTCAGGCAAGGGAAGCAGGAGGCCTGTGTGGCTGAGCAGAGAGCTTCTGAAAAAAACTCAAGTGGAAGAAGGAAGTTTACACTGAGTGGAAGATTACAAGAATGCCGTTAGATTATGCAGGGGCAAAACAAGGAAAGTCAAGGCTTCCTGGGAATTAAGCCTGGCAAGGGATGTCAAAGTCAACAAGAAGGGTTTTTACAAGTATATTGGAGGCAAAAGGAAAAAGAGAGAAAATGTGGATCTGCTGTTGAATGAGACAGGTGCTGTGGCGGCAGAGGATGTAGAGAAGGCAGAATTGCTGAATGCCTTCTTGGCTTCAGTCTTTACTGCTCAGGCCAGCTCTCAGGAGTCCCACACTTTGGCAGAAACATAGAAAGTCTGTTCCAACCCCATATCATTCCATGATTCTGTGATTCTGTGAAGTCATAATAAATATTTTTATTTAATGTTAATTGGTAATAAGATTTTAATGACATCTTGCTACCTCTAATTTAAAAGATTAAACAAGATTTCTTCATACTCAATGTCACTTGTATTTGGGACCTCCAAATTCTGCTAGATGTGAGATATCTTGATTTTTAGAAGAATGCAACAACTAAATATATTTT
This sequence comes from Thinocorus orbignyianus, assembly GCA_013400375.1. Classification (NCBI taxonomy): domain Eukaryota; kingdom Metazoa; phylum Chordata; class Aves; order Ciconiiformes; family Thinocoridae; genus Thinocorus; species Thinocorus orbignyianus. The sequence goes on from VXBW01004969.1 coordinate 223,157, forward strand.
GGACCCTCCACCGAAAGCCCTGCCTCTTGCTTGAGCTATACTACTACCCGATTTCCCATGTCTGTACATTCCCACAATAATGTAACAGTAAAAAGCCCAAACCTTGGGAAATCATGACCTCCCTTCACTAGCATTTTTTGAACTGAACAAAACACTTAATCCGCAAATTCATCTCAAGCATACACAGTTGGAAAGAGCTATTAAAAATATATGGTGAGAGTCACAGTTCCAACTGTCTTGTTTTGAATCTCTTTATAAAAGATTACCATAGGTATCAGTTGAATTACATAATGAACTAGAAATCTTGCTTCACTGGCTTAAACAGGACTGTCTATTTGTAACTTCATTAATTTGCAGCTTGGTAAATTTCATCAGCATTCACCTTCTCTGAGCCTTGGAATTATCCCCTGTCTGGGTAGTACTTCATTGTGCACTCAACTTTAAGGCTATGTTTATGTTAAACTCTAGTGGTAGGGATTGAAGTACATACATACTGCAATATGCTTCCTAATCTGGTCTTCTACTTCAACAAGACTTCTCCAGCTATACATATCAGTGTTTGTTTACCTCTAAAGATGGAGACAAAACAAAAGATGATGCTAAAAGGAAAATATCAGCAAACATTCTACCTATCAGCAGGTGTTTGGCAACAGCAGGACTTCCATGTTTATTTTCTATAATTCCCATAATTACAACCTCCCTACTTGCCGTAACGATGTCCCAGCAGGTGGCAATTTGTATGTCTTAGTGCTGTGTTGCTCTTTATTAGAAGTACCATTTGGGTATAACAACCAAAGTTTCTAACACAGGTTAGAAGTTTGTTGTGTAAACAGTTTTCCTAAATATCTTTCAGCATGTAACAAGCAATTCAGAAGTATTCACCAAATGCAAATTCTATCAGCATTTGTACCCAGGTAGCCTTTCCTTTGCATTCCTGTACAAAACCATCCTCCATAAAATTTAAAACTTTGTTGCAGGTAGTTCTAAGAATCTGTTTTTTTTTCCTCTTCTCAGATATATACATTTAAATTGAATTTCTTTCCTGTAAAACAGATCCTATATTGCATAGGAAGAGAGATACTTTCAGCTTCCATGTTTTCTATATCTTTAAATTCTTCATGGTTGTTCAGGCATTTAATTATAGATATATAAACACACTCAAAGACTGTATTAATTTTACATCACATTGTCTAGCACTGAAAGACCTCAAATTATTAATGAAAAATTCACTGTTACTCTACAGTGCATGCCATTTAAAGAAATACTATTGATTACTTTTGGGTTTTTTAATTGAATTATATTAAAAGAGTGCTCTTATTCAGTTTGATAAACCCCTACTTAAGTAGTACTTTAGAGCTTCTCCAGGGAAGCGTATAATAATAATAATATATCAAAGTAGTTAAATAAATTTTCTCTGAGAAAACGAACAATATCACATTTCTCTTTTATCTCATCCTTGTCACCATATGAAATATATAGTACTTCCTATTTCTCTTGCCTAGGGTAAGAACTATTGATATGCATACTTTATCTGAACAAATAATTTTTAAAATATTGAACATTTGGCAGAAAATCTTATGTGTCATACCATTGGCAGTTGCTGGTTGAAATAAAACGATATAAATGTAACACCTTCTTTTTCTTTATTTTTTTTTGTAGGTTTTTACTGCTTCTTCTAGTAAACACTGAAGAAAAGTATAGGTAAATAAACATGAGAAATTAACAGAGAACTGTATTTACCAAAAATTAATTAAAGTATACAGGACTGGTCAAATACAAAAAAGTGTTCCAAATGCAAAATATTGTAGACAATCAATGAAATTACATTTTCCATACTTTTATAAAACCTCTTCTTATAATTAAAGTAATTAAACATATCACATCTTAAGATCTTTCATCACAGAGATTGTATTCCTGAAAATCAGAAAGTAGAATGAAGTCTAAACAACAAAATGTGTAGAAATGACAAATTAATAATAAAATGAGATGATAATATTGTTGATTTTACTGTTTAATCTCTATATTGTATATTTAATCATCAGTTTAAAAAATAACATCTGACTGCTATTTAAAAGTTGAGTAATACATGACATCATCCTTCCTGTTTTATATATGTAAACAATTTAAAAATCATATTAAATATTCAAGGTTTTATTTTAAATCTGGTTTTTCTTTCTGTCCTTATACGCTAACTGCTGTATAATTTCAGCTAAATGTCAATGTCCATGTGTTTGGATAGTTTAATATATCATGGTACCTTTCTTGGAAGTGCTCAGGGACATAAATTAACCCTAATTTCCACTTCATTCTATAATTAGGAATTATTGATGAACTGAACATTTGAAAACAGAGCTACACATTTTCAGATAATGGCAAATGTTTCACGAAATCTGCAATTTAGTAGGTAATGGCAATTCAATGAATGACGTAAGGTAAGTGTGTTTCAAGGGCACAGAGTACCTCGTATTCTGCAACAATGGTCAATTGCATGCCTTGATACTGTATCTGAAGCAGAGGCCTGTTTGTACCACCGATAATTTCTAAGAGTGTTAATCAGGACACAATCGAAACTAGCATATGCGTACTAAAATAGTGTAATCAACAACAGCATGTAAATGATTTGTAACAGAAGGCACCTGAGAAACTGCAAGATTAAGAACAAGACGAACAGAAGGGAGAGCTAACAGGGAGGACATCCTTCCAAATACATCAGAAGGCTGAATGGGAAAATAAAAAGCAAGATAAGCAGTGTTTGGTGAGGAAGGGGAGGGTGAGAAGGCTAAAACACAGTGATTGAGGAAGGATGGAAAAGACAGACATCTCTTCTCTGATTTATCCTACAAAAGGGCTCTTCAGCCTTGCCACCTTGACCTTGACACCTCAAGATCACCAAGGACCATGTTGATCACTGTGACCTATATGGTATCAGTTCCAGGACATGGTGTGCTCATTGCTAACTTCAGACATAACTGTTAAGGAGTAATACTTTTATGTCAGAAGTGAGAACAGGGTGATAATGATTATTAATGTGTAGGATAAAACTGTTAGCATGCAATGTATTGTTTATGAGTGAATTAATCAAAGTTTTGCTCTTGAAGTTTGAAACCAGCCCAATTTATCAGTCTTCTAAACACTCTTGTCACAGTAGTCTCTAATCCTCTAACTGAAATATATATAAATATATTCAGTTGTAACAATATATAAACCTTTGTAATATATTCTTGTTTGTGCTGTCACAAGAAGAAACATTACACAGAAGATACAGATCCTCTAAAACACTCATAATACTCTTGTTCTTCGAAGAAAAACAGTTGTCTCTAAGGTTTTTTCAAGCCCAAAAGAAAGGTGACAAAGATAACTTATTTTCTTAACATCAGAGAAGTAACATTTTTAATGAGGTTTGTAAGATAACTCTCAAGTCATTCTCATTCAGTATTGACACATAAATGGGCATAATTCATATGCTGTACTGCTGCTGATGAAGGAGAAATGCTCCTACTACAAGTAACTTTAAGGCAGGAGTTTCTTGTAATACCATGATAAACTTGAGAGTGAATCCATAATTATCAACCGGATAATTTGTGAATGTAATAACATCTTCAGATTTATCTCTGTTATCTCTAACTATACTCACGCTTGTTCATGACTTTCTCAGTTCTATGACACTGAAATCAGGAAATAAATCATCTACCTTAGGTTTTAGGATGAGTGCTTTTTTTCAAGAAGGGAGAAAAAAAACCCAAGCAGTTCTGCTTCACTAATTTTGTATAGATGTCCCAATGAAATCTATATAATTTTTTAAAAGTAAACTGGGAATTGGTTGCATAGAAAATTACAGGCATCCTTGTAAGAACAAAATTAATGAAGGGTGTTTTTTCTGTTTTTGTACACAGCTAAAGACCTTGTGAAGTTCAAAGTTAAAAATTTACTTTTGCATCATGTGCTACAATTATTTACTGTTATACTGGGGTAAAAAAAAAGGCAAAATTCTAATGGAATAGTGCAACCATCCTTTCTTTTCTTATTTTCAAACAGCAATCCATTCGCTTTTCTGAAAAGATGGAGAATGATGAAAAAACTCTATTGATCCACCTCTATCTCCCACTCCTGAATGAATAATGTTTGCAAGCAGACTGACTTCAGAGAGACACATTTGAAGACAATTTAAACAGGGAGAGTATGTATATGTAGGGAAAAATTCCTCTATATTAATTAGATGTAGGCTATCAAATTTAAAACATTTAAACAATATTGTAGAAATTATGCTGTATGATGGCTAGCAAAGTCCTCAGCAGTCCTTTCACACCCACCCTGTTTCAGAAAGCCATATGTTCGGCAAAGGCAGCCCCTGGTTTTTAGAGATAAAAGTAAAAGGTTTCTAGAGATTAATCCAAGATTATGGAACTGAAAAAACTCGACAATATCTGGTTTTAGATTCTTAATTTCTGAGCCACCCTGGGAGTTCGCCAGAAAAGTTAAAGCATTAAAATAGAAAGTTATGCAATTAATAGATTCATTGTACCATATAATTTCCCCTCCCTTTTCACCACTGCATTATTTACAGAATGATGTAATAAAGTAGTTTTAATTCAAATAGAGAAGAATAATACTTATTTCTTCAGAGATCTAGATTTTGTCACTTTTTCATGTGAAGTTCCATCAAAGAGCGCTTTTTATAAGCCATGGAGTGAATATAGAGAATAAATATTAAAACTGGATATAGACCTTGTGAGATGCTCTGCCAGTTTGGAAACCTGGTTCTTCTCCTGCTGAATCTTCACTCAAGGAGAGAATGACTGGGAAGTTTGTTAGGGAGCAGTAGCTGAAAGCTAATAAAGTCACCCAGAAATTATATTAAATTCATAGATTATATATATGTATATATATATATATGGTAGTTGTGCATTTTTAACAAGAAACAGTGTTTGAGATTATTTCAAAATTTATAACCCCATTTTTAAGTGTTCATAACTCGCTGAAGAAGTTAATTTTTCTTATTGATTTAAGATCTATCAGCAGCTAAGATTTTGTTTCAGTTTCTGATTATCACCAGGTGACTATAAAGCTTGTTGCATTTCCCATACACTTTTTATCTTGCATTCATAAAGGCTGTTTCTCTGATGTGAGTGCGTGTTGTTGATTAGGGCAAATTTATTTGACTCTTGTTGCACACTGCTGTAGGTGAGCATAGAATATTCAAACCAGATAAAATGATAGCCTATAACCTACTCCGTGAATCATAAGGGAAAATTCACTGTAATCTACATCTTCTCAAATACATTTTTTACATCGTGTGAGAAGTAAGAAAGAAAAAGAGTGAGTGAGTGAGAATAAGGCTCATTCTGTGTAGACAGAACAGAATGTTCTTTTAGTATTTAGGGAAACATGATAAACAAAAAAGACTGAGTGATATTTATTTATTCACGCATTCTTTTTAAATTATACAATTCTGAAGTGCTCAGTTAAGGGCTTCTTTATGTTACTTTGAGGAGAATAGCAACTGTAATAGGTTATTCTCTTAACTTTTTTCTTTGCTTGCTTCTTTTGTGCTGTCCATTCTCAGTAAAACAATACCCTTGTCAACACCTTTAGAAGAAATAGACACAACAAAGTAGAGAAACACATTCACTGTATTCACTGTTGTGAGTTTAGAAATGCTAACTTGTTCAATATCAGTAACTGCTCTCCAACAAACCTGCTACTCTTACTCCTAGAAGCAACATAAAAACACTCTAATTAATCAATTAATGATCAGTTATGTACCAATACAGTCTTAAACCAGAGAATTTGTAATCCGTGGCTAAAGTTAGGTAGTTTTCAAGTTTCTGCCAACCACAGCATCCACTCTTAAAAGTGCATAAGAATCCTTTATGATTACAGGAAATTATCAGATAAATAACCTACTTATGATAAAACTGAGTTATTATTTATCTTTGCAATCACAACTAGATTTTAGAGGTTTTGTATGCAAAATCTGTTTGATCTTTCTATCTTGTAGTCTTCATTCAGTTGAACTCTCATTCTCAAATCAACAATAAATTTACTTTAATCTGACTTTGAACCCTTCCTACCATAGAACATGGCCTTCAGGCTTGGCTTCTCCACTGTTTCTTAACTGCATATAATATTTTCTCTAACTTCTAACTTCTAATTCACAGATGTTTTTTGACTATTTTATCTTTTTTTTTTTTTTTTACATCTCATTTATGTCCTATTATCCAGTGATATGCTGTGTAAAGCCTTTGTTATACATTTTGTACACTGAAAAAATTAAAGAATGATGACAGGTATGATAATCTCCCTGCATCTCAAGATACAGTTAAATTGTTGAATTTCAGCAGCCTAACAATAAGTCATTGTAACATAAATTCACTGTGAAACTTCCAAATTCAAAATCACAGAAATAAAGGAAATATTTTTAGGCGTAGTTAATCTAATGGCAATTGCCTATGAGAATAAGCTGCTGTAATAAAAGCTGCTAAGTTGTAGAATGTGCATATAGGATTTGTTATCATTAAAGTCTCACCAACAATGGAGATACAGAGTGCTCTACTAGAGGGCCCTTTGATAGAAAATAGTTTCTCGTATACAAATTTTAGAGTTTAATTTTCATAGAATAAAATAGAATAACAGAATTATAGAAGAGATCACCTAGTTCCAGTCCCCATGCCATAAGAAGGGACAGCTTCCACTAAATCAGGTTGCTAAAACCAGCATCCAATTTGATCTTGAACATCTCCAATCATGGGGCATCCACAGCTTCTCCGGACAACCTGTTCCAGTGTCTCACCACTCTGAGAGTAAAGAATTTCTTTCTAATATCTAATCTAAATCTACCCTCTTTCAATTTAAAAACATTAACCCTCATCCTATCATTACACTCCCTGAGTTCGATTCATATCTAGTGTTGGTACTCAATTAAAATGTATTAGGGTTCTTGTTACCTGTTTCATTTATTTCCTGGTGTAATAACAACTTGATCTATGTGTCTATCCCCATGGACAGAAAGAGAAGTGCCAACCTCTGCTTACCCACATGCCTCAGGAATCCAGCAACAGAATTGCGTCTCAGAGGAACAGTTGTGAGGCTCAAACCCACCTTCTATGTAGTGCTGATTATGAACCAGTGATGACCCAAGGCTGTCCTTAAAGTCATCGTTCCCAGCTTGGTAAGCTGAGTGACACTCAGTGACACGTAACACTACACTCTGGTATTTGTGTCTTGACTGATTAAAGTAAATCCAGATAAACATACTTATTTATAAAGAACATAACTATCACTGCAGGCATTCTTCAAAAGAAGCATTACATGTTTATATTTGCTGATGGGGTAACTTTAAGGAGCTTTTAAAATGAAATACAAAGTTTTCCTTTTTTTATTTCCTTAGTAACAACTTCTAAGTGAAAAAGTACAAATTTCTTGTAAAAACATCTTTTATTGAACATATGCTTTTCCCTGATACTCTGCAGGGAGTGTTTTTCTAAAAAGCGGACCAAACAGCCTGTGCGTAAGTAGTTAGGAACACAAATGCAGAACTGCCAAGTAACTTTCCATTTTGCTGAGCAGATAACATCCACATAAGATGCTTAGAAAGCCTGTTCTAGAACAACTGATTTTGCTTTGGTTTGGATATATATATATATATGTGTGTGTGTGTATTATTTAGGTTTGCACTGCTTCATATAGCAATGTAAAGATTTGAACCTATTTTTCTTGGTGTTCCAAAATTGTAAAACATAAATTTCCTTTCCTTTCATGCCTTACTTGATAATTGATACATTACAGAAATTCTGTGGAGTACAGCAATGCATGTTCTCTGATACTTCCTACCTCTAGCAGGCTTGATAATCTTTTCAAAGCAGATCATTTGAATAGACAAAGCGCAAAAAGTCAGTCCCTATACCTCAGGTCATCTATATGCAGGGGAGTGCTAGCATGTTGACTTGATTAAAGCCATAAAAATACGTACCAGTATTTCTGGGCCTGAACATTAAATATAATTTAATTACCATTTGTGTATTAACAGTGTATTTGAGGCACCCTGTAGAAGTTTGAGAAAAACTGTATTTGAGACAACCTGCAGTTCCTATCAGCTGCAACACTGGGAGTTTTGAATATACAGCGTACTTGGTCTCTCAAAGAGTGCAAGGTGTGGAATTAGGAAGCTGTTGGTGGGTAAAAGCAGCAATGAAGAATTATTAAAAGATATGAGTTACATGTCAACATGATTAAGACATTAGTAACTGTGCTTTCTTTTATCCCTTTATAATAGAATAGAGACAATAGAGAAGGTCGGAAACACTATTAACAAAGGAAGGAGAGAATAATGGAAAATAATTAAAAGTAACCGTTTCTTAAATGAACGAGGAAAAAGAAGGGTAATAAAAAGATGGGAACATTGCAATTTTCAGTCTTTTAAAGTAATTCTGGCTTCTATCATTCCTAATATCTGTCTGATAATATTCTAGTGTTTCTTTGTCTGCTCATGCAGAACATTGAGCTCAATAGCCTAGCTCTTTTTCTTTGCTCTCACTCTGAGCTGCCTTTATGTATTAAGAAAAATTCATTAGTTCTACTGAACAGCCATATTCTTAGGACTAGTACATTTCCTTTTCTACTTCTCTCTTTTTTTTTTTTTTTTTTTTGATGACATCCTGAAAGTCTCTACAGCCTATTTAAAAAAAAATCTCTCCCAGAGGTTGTTGCCCAAGTTTCTCTTTTGTGATTTTCCCTTTTATTATCTTTCAGGTTCCAAGATGGGTTTTCACACAGACCAACAGTACACACCAAGGGACTGGAGAAGGTGGAAAAGACAAGTTTCAGGATGAAAGCAATTAAAAAGTGTGAAAATTAAAATGAAAAAGCAGTTTGAGGTCTCTAGTGATAAAGAAAAAATAAATAGGTGAGCACTCTTAGCATTCCATGTTCTGGCATGGAATCTACTAAACACAACTAGCAAAAATAGCACTTGCCCTCTTCAAGGGTTGTTTTAACAAATACTTTTCTATTCTCTTATTCCTATCTTCAATTTGGGGCACATATTACAAAATTTCTTGAATGACAGATGACTGTTGTTGTTCATGAATACCATGATCAACACTAGCACAAAATCAGTGGTCAGTCAAAAGATACATTCATTCTGAGGCAAATCACTTCTGGGATGTGTAAGCATAGAGAAAGTAAGACAAAGATTTTTTTTTCCTTTAAAATCCCACATGTAGTAAAAGATTGTACTCTTACCAAGAGGTCATAGAAGATGACTCTGGACTTCAAATCCTGATCTCCTTCTTCCACAGAAAGATTTTATCAATTTTTGAAATCATCATCACTGTTTCTAAACAAAGTATGAGGTTAGAGGAACTATGAACTTAACAGACACTACAAACACAAAATCAGATTTTACACTAAAGTTCCTCCAAAGCCTACAAAATTTAACAATTTTGGGACAATTATGTGAAGCCAAAATACCCAAGAGAGATGCTTACACTACCTGTAACTATCACTCCAAAGATTATCATAGAAATGAAAGTATGTGATTGCTTCTGGTTAATTTTGAAAAATAAATTTAAAATTGCATCTGGTGCTTGTGTATTTATTGATCACAAGATCACCAGTTTAACATATCAAAACCATATGAAATCAGGTTGCTCTCTCAGTGAACAGAATCTGAAAAATGAGAAGCTCTCATGGGCAAGACAGAGTAGATGTCAACAATCAGCTGATGTGATGGGGTCTGGTTTAGAACCAAGGATTTGCCCTACCTGATCATCATCTCATACACTTGCTTCAACACTCCTTCCAGGCAGAAAGCTGTGTTTGCTCCTGCTGTGACACTGCTTGCTATTACCTACCTCAGGCATCAGCAGCCATGGACACTGAACTTTCCCAGCACCGGCCTCCATGTATCTCCCTTGTTTTCAGGAAGTTTCCCCAATGTCAATAATTCTGATGAAGTGTAAATGTAACTTCATAAATCTATGATGTTTAAAAGATATTCACAAAAAAACAATAAACATGAAAATTAGAGGATTTAGCATAATGCATGTCATTTTAACAACTGTTGGAGTATCATCCGTATTTTCCAGATAATAATGAACATAATTTTGAGCAGCATGTTCTGCATTATTAAAATAACAATAATCTATAGAAAAATATATCCGGTTGAAGAGATAGTTCAGATTCCACTTCAGATTTCTGAAAAAGCCTCATCACCTCCTCTTTCTTTTTGTAAACTATGGAGATGTTTGTATGTACTTTTTTGGTTTGTTTCTTTTACCCATTTGAAAATGCGGAATTTTTGCTGTGGAACTGCATTTAAGTAGGGAATGTTTTGAGTTTAGATATTTACTTTTATTTTAGTTTTTATACTTGAAAATGGAGTCAATTTGATGACTTTGTACAGCCCAAACAGATTTTACCTTATTCTTCCACATTCTAATACTTAAAGTGAGAGAACTCAGTTATATTGTGATAGCACACCTCCTAGCTGAAGCCATAGACACAGTATTATTTGGAAAGGTTTGGCCTATTAAGGACCACTGGCACTTAATGGATTTTTTATTTTGCTCTCTATTGAAACTCTTGTATGTGCTCTGTAGGACAAGAAGACCTCATAAATTCACTAAATTAATTGTTCTATATTGCACAGAGAAAAAAAAAATAAAAAAAAAAAAACACCCCCCCCCCCAAAAAAAAAAAACCAAAAAACCAAACTAAAAAAACCAAACCCCAAGCCAACAAAAACAACAACAACAAAAAAAAAATAAAACCAAAATAACCCTCAACGGCCAAAAAGAATGCCAAAACATGACTTTGAATAATGAAATCCAAGTTAAGTTATGGAGCATGTGTTTCTAACATTCATCAATGACAATGCCATTTCCCGCTACAAAAAATCTAGATTATACAATCGTATAATCTACCCATAAATTCTACGATCTAGGCCTTCCAGTTTTCTCATATAAACTTGTTATCTATGAAGCTTTCAGTTTCTGCATTTGGTAAAATACATTGTCAATGTTAAAATTGATCATATTGTGATCATGCAAAATGATGTTGCTGCGTCAATGTAAATGCCTGAAAGAAATCTCCTTCTAATTAAATTTAGCAATATAGTTTTAACCTGATTAAGGACTATTGAGCTTGCTTCAAATTCCTTTTATGAGGGTTTGCACTTGTGTGGCAGCATTGCTTTATTTATGCCAATACATATTTTCTGACATAGCAAAGGCTTTTATTGACCGCAAATAAACAGTAAAAATTTGATTAATTGCAGACTTAATTGAACCACAGTTTGTCATAATTTTGAGATGAGTTATGTAATTTTCATAATTACAGTAAAAATACTTACAATAGCTTCATAGATGGCTTGATCAATATTTTAATTAGAGACCTTTGAAACTAAAGAAATATTTCAGATTTTTGTGTGCCTTGCAACATATTAATTCATATTGAAAGGAAATAATGTAATTCCTTGTCTTTATGCAAAAGAGGATCAGGAAACCTCAAAACTAGATAAGCCGTTCTTAATTTTATAAGGAAGCAAAATTGTACTTCTTGTGCAGTTAAATTGTGCCTAATTTTCCAAATAATTTATTTTCTACATTAAAATACATTCTGACTTTGCTACTGTCATAACTGTTGAGAATTATGACTCATGTCTACATGAAAATTATGTACTATTTTTCCTACAAAGGAGAAACATATAGTTCGGTATTTACCATTTTTTTCAGAAAAAAATAACATAGAAATTAGTTCTACAGAAAAAAAGACCTTTGAGATTACAATTATGAAAATAGATTTTATAATTCTAAACTTTCAACTACCCACAGCTCTTTCTAAAGCAAACTGTAAGCACATCTAAAATTGGCATCCTTGGCTTTTATTTTTAGCGTTTTCATAATTTGTGCCCATGCATAGCTTCAAGGTCCTTCCCACTATAAGAATATTTTTATATTAGCTTAATCATTCAACTGAAACTTATTTGCCAAAATACCCCATCACGTGAAACCATTGCATATTTTTTTAGATGAGTTTTTCTTTAGCAAGACCCAGGCTGGGAAGACAAGGAGGTGGAGTTTCCATTTATATGAAAGCATGTGTAGAATCCGTAGTGCTCTGCCTTGGGATGGATGGTCAACCAAGTGAGAGCTTATGGGTAAGGACAAAAATGGGAACAGGTATGCATGACATTGTATTGATCATCTGCTACAGGCCACCTGATCAGAAAGAACAAGTTGAGGCCTTCTACAGACAGCTAAAAGCAGCTTTGCATTTTCAGGTCATGGTCCTCATAGGGAACTTCAACCACCATAACATCTGCTGGAGGGACAACACAACATGGCATAAACAATCCAGGAGGTTACTGGAGAGCATTGATGACAACTTCCTGATCCAAGTGATAGACTACAAGAAAAAGCAGGTTGATGGTTCTCATGCTCACAAACAAGGAAGATGCAAAGGGGATGCAAAATCTGAAGACAACCTTGGCTGCAGTGGCCAAGAGATGGTGGCGTTCAGGGTCCTGAGAAGACCGAGCAGGGAAAAAAGAAAGATCACAACACTGGACTTCAGAAGATCAGTTTTTGATCTCTTCACAGATCTATTCAGTGGATTCCCACAGGATAAGACTATGGAGAGAAGAGAGGGCAAGAGAGTTGGTTAATTTTCATCAATTTGATGCAGTTTTGAACATCAAAACATAAAATCTGGAATTAAGTCTGGCAGAGAGATTTGAAAGACAACAAGGGCTTTGATAAGTCCATAAGTGGCAAAAAGAAAGCCATAGAGAATTTGGACCAACTGCTGAATGGGACCTTATAACAGAGTACTTGGAAAAGGCTGAGTTGCTGAATGCCTTCTTCATACCAGTCTTCACCAGCAAAGCCAGTCATCAAGAATCCAAGACCATACAGACCAGTCAGAAAGGCTGAAGCAACCTTGGTGGAAAAGCATCATGTCAGGGAATACATAAGCAAATTGGGTATATGTAAGCCCATGAACCCAGATATGATGCACCTATGAGTGCAGAGGAAGCTGGAAAACGTCATTGTGAGGCCACCTTCAACAATCTTTGAATGATCACAGCAACTGGGAGAAGACTAGAGGGAAGCATATGTGACACTGGAACTCACAGGCTAAGTCACACTTGCAAGTGATCCAGGTGATTTTGCTCTGCCTTCCAGCAAAATAACAAATGCTTAGGAACAAATTCAGTGTCTGTCTCTCAAGTTCACAGTAACCCATGTCTCAGGGATCCTCACTTCAGTCCTATGTCATGTAAGGTTTTAAAGCAGACAGTTTATAGAGGTTTTCTCTCTCTCTCTTTCCCATGCCCTCAGGGTCATTAGGATGAGGGTGGGAAAGAGGCTGTGAGGGTATACAACCTGTCTGGAGGCTAATTCCTTCTCTGGTAGTTTGTCTTTGGCATCTTGTCTCCTCTGGAGGTATTCAAAACCCACCTGGATGCATTCCTGTCCAGCCTGCTCTAGGTCAACCTGCTTTGACAGGGGATTTTGGACTAGACAATCTCTGAAGGTTCCTTTCGATGGTGAGTTAGTGGTTGTGTGAGGCTGAGCTGCCTACCAGGACTGACCCATAACTTCCCAAATTCAACCAGTAGGTATACTGAGGCTCTGCTTTTGAGGAAGAGACAGGACATCTACCCGCCAATGGGAAGCAGCAAATTAATTCCCCTTGTTGCCACCCTTGTAATGCAGACTATGTTTTTCTTACTAAACTGTTTTTGTCTTGACCTGTAAGGGTGTTTTGGTTTTTTGTTTTTGTTTTTTTTTTTTTCATCTTATTCTCTTCTGCCCACCCTGTTGAGCAGAGGGAGTGTTGGTGACTTCAAGGACATCTGGAAACCAGCCAAGGTCAATCTGCCACATGGAATAACATCTGTCGGTTGCCATGGGCATTTTCTGAATGCAGATTTACTCTGCCTTCCCAAGACAATTTGGAGATACTCCTATGCATCTACTTCAAGACTTCACTACATAGTTGTGCAGTACCTTCTCAGAGATTCCCAGATGCTTAACTTAATATGCAAGGACAATTATATTTTCCATGACAATACTGTTAACATGTACTAACTTACTCACTGATTTATTAAACCCCTCCTTAGAATGAAGATACACCTAAGACCTCTGAAGTCGCCTAAATAATTTCTTATAGCAATAAGATCCTCTCTCTTACCAATGCAAACTTTTGCTATTTTACAACAGGCCAAATTAGACTTATCATTGTGGAGCAACTATTTTAAATATTGTTTTGATTTCACTGCAACACCCTTCCCACCCCCTTCTTTAGGCCTCTCAGTACTTGGTGGGATTTTCTTCCTACCTGGGCCACATAATAATACAATGGATCAGAATGATACATAATTGTCTAACATGAAAGAAGGGTGTATGGATGTCCATCTGTGCACATGTAGGACTTAAAAGTGGTACCTTTTGGCTCATTAGAGTTGCCTGCTATCAAGAAATTGCTGATCCTAGCAATTAGAGATCTGTGTGTGTTTGTGTGTGTGTCCATGCTTATATATGCTTTGCATATGCTTATATATCTATAAATCTAAGATTTCTGCTTTTGCTTATTTGTATATGTATTGATTTGGAATAATTTAGAGTAAGTTAGTTAGCCATTTTTAAATCCATAACTGCATTGCCGTTCAGCTATTTGTTTAAATCGCTATGATTAAGTGCTGCTAAAATTCAACTTCTTCATCTACCTCAAATCATTAATTAATTTTGAATCACTGCTAAATCATAGATGTGTCAAAGTTCTCCATCTGCAGCACCTTGATGGAAATTTTTTAAAGTATTTGCTTCAAAAAAAAAATTTTAAGCTGGTATCATGTGAACTTGAGTATGGTACAGAATGAACAAAGTATACAAAGCATACTGCCAGTAGGCAAGATATCTGACTTCACAAAATCAAATCAGTAGGTTTGTCAGGTCTCAGCAACTTCCTTACCTGTTGCTCCCTAGGGCTATGTTCAAAAGGTATCTGTAATACAGAAGTCGATTTCTGAAATACCATGACCAGAGGACATATTTCTTTAAAGGATTAAGATCTGATTGTTTGACTGAAAACATGTGGAAGAGAGGTATGTAAAAAATCTTTCTTTTTATTTCTATTATCTATAAATCAATAAAAGATATAAAAGCTGAAATAAATTTGACCAATTTTCTGCCATAGATCTCAAGCTTAAAAAGGAAAACATTCTTCCTCATTATGTCCTCAAAATATGCCACAGGGTTCTTCAAAAGATTCTGCTATCAAGACCTCAAACTACAGTATTGGGAAAACTATCCCTGAGGAGAAACTTTAATTTTGAGGAAGCATTACTGAATGCCCTCATCTTTATAGATAAAGCCTTGACAGGAGCTATGGTGATTTCAAACTGAACAAAAGGCCAACAAAATTCTTTTCCTCCAGATTTATTTCTTAACTACCTTTCACTCACAGAGTGTATTACAATTGTCAGGTGACTCCAGTCACACTGTTATGAACTCAAACTTTCATTACACCAAAATGTAAAAAGGTCACAAAAGTCATCCATTTCTCAGGTGCAAGCCTAAAAGGCCACCTGACTCTTCACATTTGTCAATAATGAATAGTTTCAGTCTGCATACTTTCTCTCAAATTGGAATTTTATTTTCCATCTGTAGGGAAATGCAGTAATCTGTCTGCTGGATGAAGTGAATGATATTTGAAAACAGTGTAGAAAGCTTTACATCATCTCCTGCAAATCTCCATCTTATGATATAACATTTTGTAGCAGATTTTGGGGGTGGAACGTACGTAATGGAAGATAAGATCATTGATTAATGTTGTACATGGTGTACAACCTTTTGGATCACTGTAAATCAGGATTAAGAAAGCAGTGTCTGTTGGTTCATTTATACAATGCAGTGTTGCATCTTCATTAATAACTAGCATCCTGCCTTAGTTCCATAGAAAATTGCAGTTCAAGTACATTCATCTTATTTTTATTCTTAATCATGTTTAAATACTTCTCTCAGTTGTGAAGTTTTCTTCAAGATCAGAGAATTCTGTTTCCTTAGTGCTCCTACCTCAAGAAATCAGATGTCAATATACAAACATGGTTTTTTTACTTTTGACAAATTTTATGATATTTTTATTACATTTTTCCTTAAAGCAGCATAAAAACGTGGCTTACACAACCTTTTTAAATTTCATAGCTGCCTTATTTGTATGATAATAGTTAACATTAGCCCTTTTCCAGGATCTAGTGAGGGGCAATACAATAAAACACTTGTATTATATTAAGACTGAGAAATTGAATATTTTCTGAGGCCATCATAAAATTCTTCAAAGTCTTCATAAGTCTATCTGTCTGTGTAAGTAAAGCAGATTTTCTCTCTTTCTTCAGATACTGTATACAGACATTAAAAATTATCCAGATACTTGCTGCATAGGTAACCTTATTTGAAAACCAAGAAGATTAATTGAAGGAGAGAGTCGGTGTGGGGATTTTTTTGTGTGTGTCTGGTTTGATTGTATGTATCACTGGAGATGCTCTCTGTGGAAAGCAACATTTCAGGAAGAATCCTGTCTCACACAGAATTTATACAAATATATTTCAGATCTTTCATTAGATAAGTTTGATCCATAAATGGATCCTTAAAAAACAACCTCATACATTGATTTCATATATATTTCAGGGAAATTCCTGCTCCAAATCATAGAAATTCATTTTATCCTATCTTTTCCTAAGCAGTTTGGGCATTTGTTCTCTTTTACCCCAGTGTTCTTAATTTTTGATGGAAAAGTCATTCTCAATGGCACTAAAAGGATAAGAAAATAAAAACAAAATAGCAATTTTTATATTTATTCATATCAAACAAGTATTCTTCATAAATTATCCGAAACAAAATGTGATATGTGAAGTCGGCCAAACTTGGAATTTCTTTTTGTTTTTCCTTAAGGATTTTTGGTTCAGAAGCTTAATGAACTCATTCTTCCCTTTCACCTGATTCCATAGATGCCACACATTTTCCATATTGGCTGATGCAGGAGGAGGATACTGCTGGAAATGAAGTCTGGCTTTCTAAAATGTTTTGATATACACGTAAAACTACATAAACAGTAAGCCTCCTATACTGCTCCACACACACAAATCTGCTTGAAACCAACAACAGATTTACCCCTGCCTTCAGTGAAACAATTCTTCAGAAAAGTGTACAACCTTTAAGTAGTTTTTGTCAAAAGGAAGATTCTAATGACATCACCAAGCTGTGTAAGCTGTAGGGGAAAGCTTGCATATTGGTGCCTCCATCCCCACATGTTTAATCAGAAAATATCAGCCTTCTGGGTTTAGAGGCAACCTTTAATGATCTCAAATTCAAATGTTTCACTGGGGAAGGAAAAAACCAATACAATCTATATATTTACTATAATATAGCTGAGTCATTTAAAACCAAACTTATGTGAATTATGTGAATTCAATCTTCAAGAGAGATGACATTTAAGAGAGTGAATGTTAACATATGTCACTAATATTTAATCTTTTACTATAGTTTTTGGAGAGCTGGAAAAAGATGATAGCGGATTTATAGCTACTATACATATCATTATGTTCATTACTTTTTTTTTTTTTTTTACTTTAATAGTAATATTATATTTCTTTAATCTCATTTGCATGAGTAAAGAATACACATAGATATAGTTTCATGAATTAACAATTAAACCTAATTTCTAAATACTGTTATTGCAAAATATCATGACTATTTTTTCTGCCACCATGGTAAGTGTATCAGTGAGACAGTTTTCAAATATAGATTACTTAAAACAGTTTATTTTCTAGCCCTTTTACAATATTTAGATGGTAGAGCTATTTATTGCCATAAAATAGATTTTGACTCTATCTCTGATGGCACAGTTTTGTGGAGATAAACCATATCTGTTCAGCAGCTAAATGGCTACTAGGGAGATATCACAGACCAATAGTTATTCTGAGAGTACATTTGTTCATGTAACTCTTTCAAACAACATCTGTTGTTGGAAACAGGAATATGGCTTCATGTTTTGGTTGCATGGTTGAGAACAAATCTGTTTAATTGCATACAAGATGGAAGATTTTCTGCACTGAAAACCAAAGTAATGCTCTATGATTTATCTATATAGGAAGCTTTGTGATGCAGTGGTGACATAATTAAGTAGCTAAAGTTATTAAGTTACTTCATCATGTGGAAACTTTTATATCACAATATGTATGTTCTCCTTTTATGTGGTTAATTTGACACTATTTCAGAAGTAACACAAGTTAAACTTAAAGGATCTTTTTCACTTAGACTATGTAACTATTACCTTTGAATACACAAAGCATGCTATGGCAGTATAATTAAGGCTGTCTTAAAACATTAAAAAACAAACAAAACCCCAGCCAACCAGAAAAAACAGGTCTTCTATTCACTTAGTACCTACAGCTCCAGTTATCTTCCTTTTGCTCTCAGTTGTAATAAAATGTTTGAGGCACATATTCTTGTATTCCTCTATTAAAATATCTCTCCCCCTCTGAAGTTTTGTTTCATCCACCTCTGTGATGACAGAAATGTAGTATGATTTTCATTTCCCACAATGAAATTATAGAGCAGGTAAGTAAGCAAAAAAGTGAGGGTGGGGGGATGGAGGTGGCGAGGAGGGAGAGTTGTTGGGTTTTGTTTGCCTGTTTGTTTTTAACTCAGAAATTTTGAAAGCCTGCAATAGCAGCAGAGGAAATCCAATGAACTTTAGTATTAACATTTATCAAAATATTTTACATAACTTTTAGAAATGGAATCAACATATGAAACTTTTATAAATCTTAAATACGGTTTAAAGTTCATATATATATGTATGATTCTAGTATTTACTTTTGCTTATAACTGAATGAATAAAAGTCAGAAGAACAGTAAAATCAACACAGACTGAGACCATCCTCTTTCACTAAGACCCACAGACATGATCCAGTCCTCACTTATGCCATTATGCTTTTGTTGGCTTCTGGTTGGGTGACTACAGGAAAACACTCCCCAGCAAACACTCCCCAGACCCTTCCCAATCTCAAATACTGCCTTGCTCTTCTTAAGAGAGAAAACTCAGCCAGAACCAGTCCAGGAGGCTTTCCAATAGTTTAAGCTTGCAAATGGCTATTACAGATAACTGACCTGGTATCACTTAATTTCTAGGAGGTGGAACCTAGGAGTAGGTTTTACAATTGCCAAAGGAAAAGAACCTTGTCTCAAATATGGAACATGTTTAGGTCCTTAGTTTCTCTACCCATCTGCTTTTCTCCAAGTGAATCTTGGCTTACAGTTAGGCAGCAGTCATACATCATGTGTTGCATCTGTCACATCCTTGGAAAAGGCAAGAATGAGACTCAGGGGACAGCACAGCATGTGAAGCCAGAGGAAAGGTTAACAGGACTCACCTAGAGAAGGGGGAAATTTGTTTTCGTTTCTAGATGAATGAAGGATTTGCTATTTCTTCCCTGTCTAGTGTCTTTTGCAACATGTTCATGAAAACGGCATGCTCTGTTGCCAATATCCTGAAGTTTGTATCTGTATGCAAAGTTTAAAAGATATTTTATCAGTGAAACAGTTAAAATGAACTGTCTCCCTATTTCTTAAAGTTAGACATATAACTGTTAATGAATATTAAAAGACACTTTAGAGTGATAAATAATACATGACAAGGTGTGTGTTACTGTGAGATAACACACATCTCAGAGGCATGGTGACATATGCCTTGAAGTATCTTAGTGCAATTATAGAATAGCTCAAAGTTAGAATTTTTAAAAAGGAGATTCACATGTTCATAGCTGTCCAGGAGAGAAACATGGCTGATTTGTTACTATAATGATTACTAACAGATTCAGGAAGGGAAATATGATATTGGTTTAATACTCTGATAATTTTCCTAGTTTTTTGACATAGGCATTATGTTTATTGTTCTATGAGACTGGACTGATGCCAAGGTCTCTGCCATGACAGGCTTGAACAGCACTATAGTTGGTATTAGCAATCTGCAGTGAAATGTTTCCTACCAGCAAAAATATTGAATTAACTGATTCTAATTCTCTTCCAATTGGGCAGTCACAGTTTCATTCACCCTTCACTGATTTCCAGATTTGGACTCTTGCTTTCTTAAAGGGCAATGATACCACTAGCACCCCAAATCTGTGGGTGGAAAAAGAGAATTTTATTCCTTGAAGCCACTAATCTACATTCAGTATAGGCAGTGGAAATTTCTTAGGTCATACCTCCTTGAAAAATATGTAAGCAAAACCAGGTGAAACAACATGGCAGAGGATTAATCCTCCCTCCCCCCTTCTTCTCCCATTGTCTCCCAAGGACTGCTGAGCCAGGTGCTGAAAATCTGTTTCCACTGTGTTCTGGGAGTATTGCTGTAGTAACATCTCCAACTTTCAAATGGGCTCTCCACATAACAATTGTTATGTATTAGAATGCTAGCTACAAAATGCTGTACACATTAACAAGACTTTTTTACTATAACATCCAGTATGATTATCTGTCCATGTTACAGGATGTCCCATTATGCATTTTTTTTTTACATCATTTTTTTAAAGAGAAGTATGATAGCTATAGCAGTGTAGATGTTTCTTACTTCTTACAAAATCACTAGAAATAAGACTGGGAGACAAATTACATAAAAGGAACAGATTATTTACTTGTTTCTTACATTTACTCTGAGATGCTAACACCTGCAATCAGTTCTCCAAAGCTAGCATTTAAGTTCCAGGATTTCTGCTAATAAAAGGAAGGGGAGCAGGGGACAAATACATCTTTTTGATATATTTTCTAATTGTCTTAGCCCTTTCTAGGTTAACAGTTTTAGAAGGAGCCGTTTTCACATCCCTCTTTTTTTTTTTTTTTTTTTTTCTGCTCCAATGGCAGAGATTGTAGGGGGTTTTTTTGTGTGTGAATGGTGGGACTCAATGATCTCAGAGGTCCCTTCCAACAATGAAGACTCCATGATTCTGTAATACTCTTGCCTCTGAAGCAGACTTTCTTGGCATGCTAGAGTACTACTGGAAATTTACCCCCATCCATTGAATAGACAGCAGCCAGAACAGCTGATTAATCCTGATTATTTGCAAGAGTTGTTATGTGTAGCAAAGAACCTTTGTTCAACAGTTCTTTGTGCACACCTATCAAAGTACAGTTAGCAGAACTACAGTGTTAGATCAGACCTGTTTCTGCTGAGGACAGTTAGGAACATCTTCATTCCAGACTTTTAGTAGATCTAATCAAATCCTCATTGGTCATGGGTAAAAGTGTAACATCTCACATAACCTTTCACTGACCAGTGTGAAGTGAGTCAGTGCTGTCACTCCTAGTCATGGTGATGGTGTTCAAGTCCTGAAGGATTGCTGCTACTGATTTGTTACTGTCAATATCTGCCAGTAGTCACAATGATGTAGGTGATGAGACTGATGATAAATTAGGATAAATACAGTAATAAGTTATTACGATTATAAATTTGAAAGAAATAATGCAACCAGAAAAAGAAACTTTAATTGTTGCTTTGGGACAAGATGCTTCAAGGCAGCAGATAAGTGTGAAACATTGATTAGCCTTGGACCTTTTCTTTCTGGGAAAAGAATGGACAAGAAATATTGTCACCTAGGAGCTAAATATGAGTCACCTGGTCAAATAATATGGAAAAAACTCTAAGTGGGCTACACAGATGGACCCCTTCCTTTCAGTGGCTACAAAGCTCATGAAATTGCAATTCATTTTTTACCTCTGTTTTCACTACTTCAGCATCTCAGAGAAAACACCAATACATGGTATGTGGTTTGCTACTGAACATCAGCAACTGGGAAGAGGACATTTAAGATTCTGCTTCCACAAACACAAACTTCACCTTAATGAGAATATAGTGATCATTCTCCACAGAGAGTTTGTAGTCCCTAAATGTAACACCCAGTCTTTTATATGACTGCTGTTGTTGTTATTATTATTTTAAAAGAAAGAAATCACAGTTGAGTAACTGAATGGAATGTACAAGAACAGGTTCCTTAGATGAGAAACACATGGAAGAGTGACGTTCATGTTGCCTAATGTAAGTCTGCTGAGTTACCAGGCTAATCTCCTAAAATTATGGATCTGGTGAAGGCTGAGAGAAGGAAGTTCTTTCAGTGGGCAAGTATGTGGGCTACCTAATGCTCTGTGTCAGGAGAAATGAAAAGGAAATGTCCCTCTTACCATAGAAGGAATGCAACAAGAGCATTGTCAACTTGTATAAGCTAAACATCTAACATTATATTATCTTGCCTTACATTGATCAGATATAAAAGTACCTTATATTCTTGATTTGCTTGTTGCTCAGTTTATGAGTGCTTTCTTCTGAAAACTTTGTTGCTTTTTGGTATTACTGTTTATAAGGACTAGAACCTGCTAAAACAACAAAGTAAAAAAAAAGAAAAGAATCTATTGCTAAGATTATTGTTGATTTTTATAACAAATGTAATTTTATTCAATATCTTAGCAGGTAAAGATATATTGTGGGCTTATTACTTTGTTTTTATTAAAAGCTAACAGAAAGAGATATAACTTTAAATGTCATCATAAATCATACAGAACTTTTTAATGTACTCTCGGTCAAAATTTCATATTTAAGAAGGATAAAAATGGATGGAATACATAGAAAAAAACCTGAGCTTCAAAGTAAGTAATTCACTTGAATATAATAGAATTTGTTTATTCTGAAAATATGTCACTAATCAAAAGGAAAATCTAATTCCCTGGGTCTGGAAGATCTATGAAACTTAAGCCATATTACTATGTAAGGATGAAACTCCAGATTGTCCTGTATTCACAGCTGTGATACAGCTGTGTATCAAGGCTGTACGTATGTGCATACCCCATATATTCAGTCACTAGCTTTCTGGATGGTGTGGGAACTCCCCAGGTAGTATCTGTACAGATAAAACAATGGGCTGGTGAAAAAAAAAAATAATAGGCAAGGTATTCATATCCTTCTTCACGAACAATTAACTAATTATTTTTATGGGAGCTCTACAGGTAGAAATTGAGGATAGTTCCATATACTTCCCTAGGAGGTTCCTGCTATTCAGAGGCCAACTAAATGGTGCTATTTGTATGCTTGCATGCACTGTTGATTAACATCTGAGGTGGAGAACCAGGACACTCCAGGGACTTTCTTGTAGTTCAGTCTTTTCTATGTAGTAGATGCTTTGGACTTGGTTTAAAATAATCTGTAACAAATGCTCAAGCATATGCTGGACGAAGGGCCAGCTCAGTTACAGGAGATCACTAGAACAGCAACTCAGGCAGTCTCACCCAATCTAGGTAATGATGTCATATCAAGGACACTTGAAACGGGAAGCCCCATCGTCATACACATAGTGACTGTCTATTCTGTTGGAGAAATCAGGTTGCTTACATGAGAATGCATGTTTTTTAACAGACATTCAGCCTATGAATGGCTGTGGAACACAGGTAAACTGTGAAACCTACCTTGTATTTTATGATTTCTATGCAGTCACCATAGATTTGTAGGGAAATATTAAAGAATATTTTATTCTCTCATAAAAATTTCATGAATCATGATAGCCACTTTGTTTGTTTCTTTTCATCTAGTCCAACAAGGCTTTCTCTGTATTTTCTTCCTTGCATTCATGAAGAAGACCAAGAACTCCTAACTACATAAGCTACAAATGGTCATAGTAATAACTAAAATTATAAGGAAATCTTTATGGTAATCAGCAAGTTGTATTCACTTGATAATCTCCCTATTAAACAGTAAAAAAATGTACAAAATTGTAATATTAAAAAAAGGAAATACGTGCCTGATGATTATCACAATATTTGCTCATAGGGTGCAAGGATCTTTACAAAGTAGAGTACTGAAAATAAGAGGAGAGTAATTTTCAATTTTTCGCTACAAATTGGAAGTCTCTTCTTCTCTGTTTCATATCCCAGCATATTCCTTAATTTATTAGATGATATTTAGCATAAATTTACTCATTAAATTATGTTTCATATACAATAAGTTATTGATCTAAGCCTGAAGTAACATTTTATTTAACATTCGATATGATTTATATAAAAGTAAAACTTAGTTGTAGAAACAGCTGGGAAACAATGTAGGCCACTCAATACTTAGTCTATGTACTTATGTATATATATGAGCACTCCAAACCAGGAAGTTTTATGTACCATCACAAATCATTCTTGCAACAAACAAAAACTCTAAGCTTGCAAAAGCGGCCAGTTTAACAACTTGATCAATGTACCAATACTAAAATATACACACACAAACCAGCTTCAAAATCTTAATAAAGTCTATCAATCTAAATAGTGTTTCAGACACAACTGATTTTTTAGAATGAACGTGCTATATTTTGCATATTGTTAGTTTTTAAAAAAATCTTACTTAACCCTGACTACATACACTGAAATTGATGTAGATAAATTCATCTGGTATGTACACACCACATGTTAAAATATTAGCATGTTCAATAAGACAGTAGATTTGATATAAATCTGCTTAATCTAAAAGCATGGTGCTGCCATATCAAACAGATCTAATAGACTTTGTATGAATCAGGACAGAATTTCTGTTAGCTTAAGATGGTTAATCCATGATATTGGATTTCTATATTATTCAGAGTGCAGTAATAATTATAGTATATGAATGCTATAGAAGAATAAATAATAAATGACTAAATTAATATTTCACTGTAAACTTAATGCTGAACTTGCCCTGCAGGATTCTTTACATCTTGGTTAAAGGAGGTAAAAAATGTCTTTAGGTCAAAATGCACTGCCAAAGCCTTTTCAGAAACTGAGAAGAGTGACCCCAGTAAGGAGTCCTGCTGTTAACAAGGTCATAAGGTAGGAGTGATACTGTAGGTCTTGCTCCAGTCTATTATCTAGTAATTTTCTCAAATGGTTTCTGTGACTTTCCTTTGTTTGCATTTACACAACTCCTAGCTAGACAACTTTGCTAGATAACAGAAAGTGTTCTAACCAAATAGCTCAGCTTCTGCCTAACCACCTAGATAACTAATGCTTCTGATGATAATTTTTATTGTTTCAGCTAGATTCTATAGAAATAAATCTACATCATTCTTCTCCTTATCCAGAATGAACAGACAACCTCTATCCTTTAAATGGATCAGTGTGTTCAATGTTTCTGAAGATAGGATATGTGACTGACACTTAAAACAAAATGTAGAGCTACTATGACAAGGTTTTTGATGAAGTGAGAGATTCCAAATGGTATGTAATTACACTGTTCGTAAGAATACTCCACCAGTAATCTCAGTACAGCAAAGGAACACCGTTGTATCAAGTTGATCCAAACATAAATAAGAGAAATGGAAAGTTAAAGTAATACTTTTTCTTCCCCTTCTCTTTTTTTGATCTTTGACCACTGACCTGTGGGCATATATTACTGTTGTCAAAGTAACAGATAAGTACAGGAAGCATCTGTGAATTAGAAAGCCTGAGATACATCAGCTCTGCTGTTTCAGGAGGCAATTTGTTAATATAACTGTCAATTTGTTAATTTAACTCATCACAGAGCTGGCATTGCAATGTAGCCAAAAAACTGATAGCTTTATAGAATTTCATCTTGGGAAGAGCTTTTAAAAAATGTGAAAATGTAAGCCATATGATTTTAATTAGTCACAAGTTTGATTCCTTTATTTAGCACCATAATCATATTAACAGAATTTATACCTTATTCAAATGGTTTTCAGGAAACACTCTATTTCCAAAATATTGCCTCTGAAAAATTAATCTGAAAGCAAAGCAAAAAATGCTTACAAAAATGATATCACAGGCTAGAGCTAGCCTTACAAGGGCAAGTGTAGAATCCTACACCTAGGGAGGAATAACCCCATGCAACAGTACAGGTTAGGGAAAGCAGCTCTGCAGAGAAGGACCTGGGAGTCCTGGTGGACAAGCTGACCGTGAGCCAGCAATGTGATATTGTGGTCAAGAAGTCTAATGGTATACTGGGTTGCATTAAAAAGAACATGGTCAGCAGATCGAGGGACGTCATTCTCCCCCTCTACTCTGCTCTGGTGAGGTCACATCTGGAGTACTGTATCCAGTTCTGGGCTCCCTAGTTCAAGAAGGACAGGGAACTGCTGGAGAGGGTACAGCAAAGGGCTACAAAGATGATATTGGACTGGAGCATCTCTCTTAAGAGGGAAGGCAGAGACAACTGAGTCTGTTTAGCCTGGAGAAGAAAAGACTGAGAGGGGACCGCATCGATGCTTATGAAAATCTAAAGGGCTATCAAGAAGATGGGATTAGACTTTTTTTCAGAGGTGCCCAGCTACAGGACAAGGAGCACAAACTGGAACACAGGAAATTCTGTCTGAATGTGAGGAAAAATTTCTTTACTTTGAGGATGACAGAGCACTGGAATAGGCTGCCCAGAGAGGCTGTGGAGTCTCCATCTCCAGAGATATTAAAAATCCACCTGGACGCATTCCTGTCCAACCTGCTCTAGGTCAACCTGCTTTAGCAAGAGGGTTGGAGTAGATGATCTCTGAAAGTACCTTCTGATCTTGAATTTTTTGATTCTGTGACTCTGAGTCAAATACCACTCAAATTTCACATTAGCCACATTCTTTTATTATTTGTGATCAATATAAGCACATATATTTCATATATATGATTCTAGATGGATTTAATGGTTAGGGTCAATTAAATCTATAAGCTCTTTTGTGCTGAAATCCACATGAAGAAGGCAACGTTACATAGCAAATCTTGTTATGGGTGTACCACATATAAGATGTTTAGAATTTATTACTAGTCCAATTATTGTCCTAATCATCTATATCTCTAAATTATCTAATTCATATGGAGAAGTCTCATAATTAACACAGTTAAATTGTTATACAAGAAATTCTAAGTATCTCCCCATTTTCTCTGGTATTTTGCTCATCTCTCCATTGTCCTACTATCCCCAGCACAAGGCTGATGGTTTCAGTCTTCCTCAGAAAAAAAGAGGGAGGATTAAAACAAGCAGCTTTGCCAAGAGGAGCATGATGTTCATGTTAGTACCACCTTTTTCAGCACTGTGTCTGCTTGGGATTCTTTTAATATATTTTCTTAGCACAGTCTGCTTCCTTCTCTCTGGTTCCCAGATAGTCTTTTATGCTTACATAGGTCCCCCAGTTCTAAATCTCCTAAAGGGTATTGTTGTCATACATTAAATATCGAGGTCTGCCAGACCATTACCATTAAAGATATTTAGAGAGGTTAAGCTACAACAGGTAAGAAAATAGTCACTTGATGACTAGACAATCATCAAAACTAGTGAGAATCAGCTCAGGTAAAGCAAGTTCAGAAAATCATTGAGACCTGGCAGTGTGGGGTTAATAGACCTATAGCCTTCCGCTAGTAAGGGCAAAATCATATTCACTTGGCTACAGCAGCATGCTCCCCAAATGATGGCATAAGCTTAAGAGACTTATATTAAATTAATAATGATGCCAGATGCTACCAATTTCTCTGTGCCTCAGTGTCCTAAATTCTAAATGGGGATGTCGGTACTGCCTTACCTCAAAAAGGTACTAAAAATTAAAATGACGTAATCTATGATAAGAGCCCTGTGAATGCATATCATAAATATCCAACTTAGGAAAGCCAATTAACTAAAAGCAATGCATGCAAACAGAGTTATAGTCCTTTCAAGAGCAGATCTCAGGAAGGATGACGACTTCTTGCAGGTTGACCTCATCCTGCAGTGAATACAGGGGAAATACAGGGCAACTAGGCAACCATAATAGATAGAGCAGCTATCCTATGAAGGGAACTGACAAAGACAGGACTCTGCAGTATGGAGAGGACAGGACAGAGGGGGCAAGATTTACTGAGATTTATAAATTAAGGATACAACAGATAAGTTGAAAGCAGAACTACTGCTCTCTGAATCCCAGAATACAACATCCAAGAGGCACATTATAAGGCTAGTTGGAGATCACTTTGAAATTAATAAAAGAATGTCTTTGACTACAGAGTAGGTAATGAATTTCTGGAGCTTGATGCCATAGGAGGCTGCAGAGGCACACAATATCTTCAAATTCAAAAAGAGACTATAGAAACTTGTGGAGAACTCACTAAACGAATCCAGAAATTACTGAGAGGTGTACCCTCTAAAATCCATACGACAGCACTTCTGAGTGTTAAGGGTCACAAAAAATGACCAGACTTGCATTGCTCTCCCTAAATAACATTTCCTATTGCGAGTGTCCAAAGTAGAATTTAGGCTACATGGAGCAGTGGTTATGCCTTATATTCCTAGATACTGTATCAGTAGCAGGACTGTGCCTTTCTGACCTTTATTGCTCTTAGGTTTCACATCAAGCTCCCTTCTGAAATCCAGCTACCTTCTTCAGTCCATGCCCTTACTACAAATGACTATGACTCAGCCATCTGCAGGCAAGTTCCTGAGCTTCTCCAGAGCTCCGCTAAGCCAGTCATTCTTTCGTATATCTCATCATGAACATTCACATTGAAACTTGAGTTCTGCTTGAGCATCATTTAGGTGCAAATGACTCTATTGAAGCAAGCACTCAAAGTTGCCTCTTACATTCTTATCTGTAAAGTTAAAAGACAGCAGGAAAACAACCACTATGGATTCCCTTATGGCAATAAGCTCTGTCTTTTGCATTTTCTCCAGAATGTTCAATTTTTTTCAAAGAAGAGGTCTGAAATTTTAAAGCAAGTGCAGCTGCATGATTCAATGAGAAATATTTAAATGTTTTTTTTTATGACAGTTTAATGTCAGAGAAGTTACTGCAAATTGTCAGAAAAAAGAATTAATGCAAAGCAGAAGCTTTAAATCAAACTATCCAGACAGTTAATCTTACTAAAACTGTATCATTAAACTCCATGTACACATGTCCTCTTAAAAGCCACCACTTCAGATGATTTTCAGCCAACCTTTGCTTCTGAAGGCACATGAGCTCTGGAGGATTACATGACTCTCTGAAATTTAATTTTCCTGATGCTTCTTGTCCTATTTGTTTGTCGTAGCACCACCACCTTGCCAAGTTACGAAAAGCACTCAAATGAACAACAAATAAGTTTAGTTCAACTAATGATTACAATTTACCTCTAACCTTATCCATGGAGAATCTTTCTCTTCACAAATCATGGTTACTACACCACTTCAGGCAAACAGTACATCAAGTTTCAGATTATATTTAGTCAGGCTTTTTTTCCACAAAACCTTTTCACAAAGGTCTCTCTATTGGGTTAATCAATTTGATTGTAAAATCCTTCCATTATGGGCTAATACAAAAGAAAATGGGCATAATTGCAAATGCACAATTCATAATTTTTCAGGAAAATGGATACCAGTACTGCATATACTACAGAGAGGAACTACTTATCAGACAAACTGCATTTAATATACATGTTAATTAGATTTAAACTATGTAATTAACCGTTAAATCTCTATTGGGTTTTGGTGGTTTGTTGTATTTTCTGGTGGTTTTTAGTTCTTTGGTTTTTGTTTTTTGTGGGTTTTTTGGGTGTTGTTTTTTTTTTTTTTTNTTTTTTAATTTATTAGTCACCTTCTATGTGCAAAGAACTCAAATCTGGACCATATCTGTTGTATAACATGCTCTAGCTTTTTATGATTTTTCACAACATCACACATACATTTTTACATGCATAGATAAGGTCATAGCAAAGCATCTCATTCTATACTTTGAGAGTATCTCAAAACTAACTGTATCTGGAGAGAAGCTGACTCTTACTGCTGCCTTGCATACTATTTTGTATTTTGCTCTAAGGGAGGAAGTATTGTGTCTTACTTCTGCTTTCTATAGATGATGAGAATGTTTTCTTCAAATTCTCAAGGTCTTTTATTCAAAAACAGTATCATCTGACCATCCACCTGGATTTCTGTTCATTTGAAAATCATGCACATCTGACTATGGTCTTGTTTATGCAATTATTTTACAGTCAAATTTTAAAAGCCTTGTACAGTACCAGTAGAGTTTGTTCTCAAAAATTGTTTCCTGTTTTATGCCCTAAATAACCTCTCCCGTCTGTTTCATGGTGAAAGAATTGCCACTTTAAAAATGCGTGGTTCTTGCCTTCTATCAAACCTTTCTGTTACTGAGCGCTTTCGAGAGCTAAGAAAAATTAGTTATTGGATTCCATTTCTTCACAACTGTTTATACATATAAAAGACTGGAACATTTTAGAAGACAGTAAATTATAATTTACCCTGTCTAATATCCCAGCTCCTCAAAGTATTTAATTGTCATGAGAAACAAACTGGCCTCCTGACAAGCAAGAGTCCCAAGCAAATTCTTCTGGTGATAGAAATCAAGCCAATTTTATCTGTCTTGGTTTATAGCTCATAAGTTTTGTGTTGAATTAAAGATTAAAGCCATATCAGAAGTGTTCATTATTATTTGCATGTTCACATACTACTTTTCATTTACATGAAAGAGAAGTTACAGAATCGCAGAATTGCTATGCTTGGAAAGGACCTCTCAGATCACCAAGTCCAACCATACACAACCCAGTCCCTACAATGTTGGCCACTAAAGCATGTCCTGAAGTGCCACATCTACATGTTGCTTAAATACCTCCAGGGATGGTGACTCAACCACCTTCCTGGGCAGGCCATTCTAGTGCCTGACCACTCTTTCAGGGAAGTAATTCTTCCTAATATCCAGTCTAAACCTCTCCTGCTGTGATTTCAGGCCATTTCCTTTGGTTCTGTCATTATTCACTAGGGAGAAAAGGCCAGCACTCAGGTCTCTACAACCTCCTTTTAGGTAGCTGTAGAGGGTAATGAAGTCTCCCCTCAGTCTCATCTTCTCCAAACTTCTTGTGGTTTTGACCAATCAGAAAGACAGATGGTAGCCCCTCTTCCCCCTTTAAGAAAAAGAGAGGAGAGGAAGAGATTAAAGAGGTTTAGGAGTTTAG